>JAOTQH010012844.1:0-18557 GCA_025631255.1 Cornus kousa | reverse complement strand
CAAAAGATCTTCTCTCAAAGGCCATGTTCATCATCCAACTTCCTGTTACATTCATTTTTTTTTTTCAATATATATATTAGCTTCTATATGTTGTATCAATTTTGGGGATTTGATTAGAAAAAAAAAAACACTTCAAAAGTTCATCATATAGTGGATACGCCCTTTCTTTAATCTTCAATTTGATGCTTTCACCAAACTCCACTGAAAGAATCAAGGAAAATTAAACAAAGAAGATTAATAGAGAAATAAGAGATAGAGATGGGTTGTCAAAATCTCTTCGACTTATTTCAATATTTATTTTTGGTACCTTTAACCGCAAATAAAATATAAACAATTTAAGTAATTACGTGGCAGTTACACATAAGATTCGGACTAAGAGTATATCAATTTGATCGGATAGAGTATCATTACTCATTACAGATTCATAATACTTCTTTGACTCATATTTTTTATCTCACGGACTGATAATGAAGACTTTTAATTGGACCCCTTTTGTAAGAAAAATTGTGAAAAAAATTCAACATTTGTGAGAAATCCCAATACTCGCAAAAAATAGTATTTAGAACCCAAAGTCCATCTTTTGTTTTGTTTTTGTTTCATTTGGTATCAGAGCTATTTTATGAAAAATTGGGACCAACCAATTTATAATTATTTGCATTAACCCAACTAACAATAACAGTTAGGGTCCAAAAATAGATTATCAAATAAGGATTCTTGTAATGATTCGAGCCCGAAGGATCCGAATCATTAGCGGGCGGTGAAACAATTCCGGGTCCTTAATGGAAACCGTGGACACTCTAGGCAAAATAGTCATTTCATACAAGGCAGGAGGATAGCTTTATCCTAAATAAGTCAAATAAGGTCCATTCAATCCATTTTAACTAGGGTTGCAAATGAGCCGAGCTGAGCCGAGCTTTACCATGTTCGGGCTCGGCTCGCCAGTGCCAGGAGTGTGCTCTGGCTCTACTCAGGATCGACCGAGCCTGGTGCACCCTGGCTTGAGCTCGGCTCGCCAGAATTTCGGCAAGCTCGGGCTCGGCTCGGCTTGAGCTCACTTTTTTAAAAAATATATATTAAAAATAAACAAAAATCTTTAGATCTGTAGGCTGTTTCAACAAATCTAATATGAAATCCATTGCTGCACACTGCATTTCTTTCACTAACCGCCATTCTACGCATCTTCCTCTGTTCCCATGAACACTAAAATGATCAGATTGAGATCTCATAAGAGAAAAGAAACCCAAGAAAAAGATTTGAGAGACAGAGATCTGTGGATATTGTCATTGATAAGCGAGAGGAAGATGTGTTGAATTGAAAGGGATTAAAGAGCCGCCAAGCCGACCAGTAAGAGAGGAAGAAGATGCTTTGTTGAAACCAAAAGTTGCGAGATCTATTACGGCAGATGTTATCTCAAATGTAATCGATCTGCTACATACATAAATAATATATATATGTGTGTGTGATGATAGGGTTAAGTGGAGTTGGGCTTTCAACTAGTTGAGCTTAAGTTGAAAGACTTTAGGCTTAATGAAGATTTAAGTTGGGCTTATGAATACACAGTTTTGGATTGAATTTGTATTATTTGAGCTAAAAAAATTATATAGAAGATTTTTAAAAAAATTATTAAATAGACAGTTTACTAAACGAGCTTATTTACGAGCCTATCGAACCGAGGTTGGCATTCCTGAAGCTCGACTCGTTTACTAAACAAACGAGCCCGAACCGAGCTTTTAATAAGCCGAGCCCGAGCTATTCATAAACAACTCGGTTCATTTGCAGCCTTAATTCTAGCCATTCTACGAAGTTCAAAGGACAATTGTCATGTTTCTCATAAATACCACTTCTTGATTGAAGAGATTTTTCAACACTATTTTACTAAAACATACATAACTCACTATGGGGTCGGAGACTGAAAGTGATATTTGTATCATTGGAAAGCGGACTTAAAATGCGCTCAATTTGAGCACATGAAGGACCCCATTTGGATTTGAAATGACTAAGTTATGACCATTTTAATTTCGGATGACAAAGCAGACCAAAGGGAACTGGAATGATCGAATCCCAATCCAATTGATCTGGCCCCGATCTGATCGATCAAGACGATGCTTGAATTCTGGCACTTATCGAAATGTTTCTAAGTGTAGGTGATCCGATTGATCGAGTCCCAATCCGATTGATCGAGTTTTCCCCAGTCAATCAAAAGATACTTCTAAAATCCTAATATACTACTAAAATCCTGTTTTAGTCACTTGTGAAATCAATGCTGCCCCAAAATGTAAATGATTGAAAAATACACACTATAACGTCACATATTTACACGAATCTGGTTAAAAAAAACATTCATTTACCAAAGGTGACCTTTTGTTTTCGTCTTTTGGTTGAATATCCATGTAATTAAGGTTCAGTTTTGGGGTTGACTTGGCTCTTTAATCCATTGAACAGAGAGTGAAGTGACTGAGGATGGTCCATCTTATTTTGAATACTAGTAATTAAAAGTGATGCTTCGGATTCCACAAAGTCTTTAAGTCTAAACATTTTACTAGTAATTTAAAGTGAATCGATTGGACAGTGAATGCATCAAGACAATTCTTATGTTTACAAGATGATTAAATGAGAGCTTATCTCTATATCCATTGTATATATAAACTCGGCCATCTCGGCCCTTGTTTATCAATCTTAAATTAAATAAAATTTTCACAAGAAACACAAACTCTTAATCATATTTCAAATGGATGGCAAAGGTGGCAGTGGTGGTGGAGTCCAAGGTGGCAGTGGCCGCGTCCAAGGTGGTGGAGGAAGTGGAGCACAAGGCAGCGGTGGTAGTGGTGGTGGTGGTGGTGGTGGTGGTTGTGGAGGGTCGGGAGGAATGATGAAGGCTCCTGGTGGTGGAGATGGGTCGTACATATCAAGGGCTGGGTTTGAGAGCAACCCTCAGGGCTACTTTTCTGGTCTGCATGCTGGTGAAAAGGCAAATAAGTAAAATGTTGCTACTATCTAAATTATATGGGATGTAATAAGTTTCTTTTTGTATGATGGCTCTTAATGAATTCTGGCTCTGACTATGTGTTTTTTGTTTAATTTAATTTAATGATATATATAGATATATATATATATATGAAAATATGTTATCTTTATCATTGCTTGGTCTTTAGCGTATTAATGCTTACTTTCTACTGAAATATGAGAATTTCATCCTTAGACTGTTAACCAGCTGCTTATTTATTGTAAATTAACTCGAATAAACGTTTTATGGAAATAATTTCTACTACTTATATATATATATATATATATATATATATATATATTATAAAAATTCAAAAAATGGGAGGGTTTAATGCCAATATTTACTTAATTAATTAACCATTTTTTCACACGAACTCGCTATATTAAATTATTTGTTCTCATTTTAAATACGGAGCTGATATTAACTCTACACTAAATATACTTGGATGTTTTATTTTTTCCTTTAAAAAAAAAACTTTTAACATAAGAGTCTTTGTACCATATAGAGTACTCTATTATCATATTTTTAATGTCATAATTGTCCTTCTCTTAAACATTTGTCATGAAAGTGTGTTTTTTTTTTTTTTTTTTGGGAAGATAAGGTAAATTTTATTGAATAAAAGAGATTACAAATAGGAGGCTACAATAAAATAAGCCCGGCCCTTCGAAGCAATAGACCAAACAAGAAGCAGAGAAGCAAGCATCAAGCATGACTAGAAGCAAGCAACGAGCGTGACTAGAAACAGTCAACATTCCGTTTAACGGCAGGAACTGCGGCGAGGTGATGAACACCTTCCATTGACTGATTATGTAAGTTGTTACATAATTCTTTAGTTTATAAAAAAATCTTTGGTCTAAAAAGAATCCAAATAGGTCATCAATCAACTCAAGCCTTGGAATGAAAATAGTGCTCCAAGCAAGCCGGCGGGCCATCCGCCATTGCCATGAGAATTACGCAACATAAAAGAGGAAATTAAATGGTCTTATTTTTATTGGAATCCAAATTAATCTTCCAGATCTAGTATATTTTTAATTAATATTTCTGATTTAAATATTGTAGCGTTATCTATGTTTTTTTAAATGTAGAATTTGTGCAAAAAAATCAAAAGATGATGATGTTGTTTGTTATAGGGAATTCAAGCTAAGTGTGTAAAATATATGATAAGAAGAAATGTCCATGTATGTGATCGGGCTGGACCATGTTGGATCTTGGCCCAACTATCAGAAACAAAAGCAGCCCATATCAAGGCAAAAAGCCAAAGGCCCAAAACTTTCTAGAATCCAAAGCCCATTTTGAGATTTTAAATGAAAAGACGTTTAGGAGGAAAGGATATGTGTTTGAAAATTTCAGTATTATATTTATTATGTTTGATGATTGACTTCTAGCATAATTAATATATTTTTTGTATTAAGTTAATTAAAAATAAGTTGGTGTTAAATGCACTAGAATACAAAAATATATTATACGGAGTATCTTAGAACGGGGAGGAGATTAGGTGGTAGGTGGTGAACCTTCTGAATGGAAAAGAGATTAGGTGGACCAGATAATAAATGTCTCTTTTGAAAAATCATAACTTACAACAGTTCTTTCAAAGAGACATTCTTTTTGAAATAGATGTAATATAGAACAACGATTAGAAAGAAAATCATAAAGAGCAATAGTATACCTACAATGATAATGATAAATGGGTCTTCCAAATGTTGAACATGCTGCCAATTAAATTGTGCTAGCAATAGTATATCAAATTTTGAAATGAATATTTAATTAGATTAAAGATAAATGTATGCCTAGGGTTGGTTGAATTATTATTCTTGTTAGTTGGCATTCAAACATACATACTTTCACTGATACCACTAACCACTAAACTATTGATCGGACTTTTACTTATTGAACAAAATATTAATCTGAGTTAATTTTCAAGTTTGTACTCTCTTTCGCAATAGCAGCTATAACACAGTCGTTCATTGGTCTAACAACCACTAACTTATTAGCTAGTGATATGGAATGGAATGTGTGCTAAAATTTTCTGTAGAAAAATGAGAAACAAACCGAATCTAATAATCCAACTCAAAACTTAGGTGACTATGATAGAAAATATTACTGTTCAATAAGCATCACCATTCTTTTATTGTTATTGAACCCCATATGGCCACGTGTGTCACATAAGCTAGCGCACAAGTGTATGTTGGGCTGCTTGGTCAGTTACTTGATAAAGTAAGACGAATTGCATGCACCGATAAATAAGGAATTTATTACATTATTTAATCACCCATTAACTCATGTAACTAGCCTGTATAAGGGTGTTGGCCGATGGGTGAGTCCTATACATACCTATTCACATAATACTAATAATATAGACTCGGAAATTTTGAGGCAAGTTAAACAAAGTTTGGAGAAATTTCGGTAAAACTCTAACAAAATTTCGGTAATCAAATCTAGAATTCAACAATTTTGACAAAGTTTTTGCAATCAAACTCAAGAGTTCATATAGGTTTGGTGAATGTTGGACAACATAATTTGCAATCACAGATAAAAAAATTCGTAACAATATTTCTATGTGAATTCCATGTTGGTAAAGTTTCTAACTTCAACACTTGATATATACATATTTATTTATATACGTCTCTAAAAATAATTTTTAGTATTTTATTTTACTTTGGACGAATTATTGGATGGAGATCAATATATTGGTTCATAGAGGGTGTCACTCTATGAACATACGATTATATATTGAATCTAATCTAGTAGATTTTTGAAGATAATATTGCCATTTGATATTTCAATTACATTTAGGAGATGTTTTAACCATCGAGAGTTGATTACACACCTCTAAACCTAAATTTTTTATTATATTAAATTTCTTAATTATGTTATTTTGAGATAATATTCATCATATATCTATATTTATGTTATCATCTGCACTAACAGTTGAAGAAATTGTCATTTTTATGACCTTGTTCCAATAATTTGGAGAAAATTTGCCTCATATTTTGTTGGAAAATGATAAAAGTACCGAACCGAACAACCAAATAAAATGTCGAATTTAACTTAGTTGCCACGTCAGATAATTTTCTAAAAACATAACTCCTACTTCTTCCCTTCTCTCTCCTATCTTCCTCTAATTCTTGATTTTTCTTCTGTATTCAATCTTATCTCTAATTTTGGTTTTGTCTCTCTTTTTGATTTCGCAAAATTGAAGATAAAATAAAAAAATAAAAAAAAAATTCTTCATGTTTTGCAAATACAGAAGCACAAAACCAAAACAGAACAAAAAATAAATAAATAAGAAAATAAAAACTGCAACTGTTGCTTCTCTCTTTCAGATTTTGTATCGATAAAAATTAAATAGAAACTTTAAGAAGATTCATCCATTTCTCTTATCTATTATTATTATTATTATTATTATTATTTTTATTTTGTAAAGATTAATGTGTTTTGTAATGACAACTCTTGTGTGGATATTTACTTACCAAAAAAAAATATTCTTCTGCATATTTTTCGATTGGAAAGATTTATTCTTGGAAGATTTATGAATAAAGAAAAGTAGGTGATCTTGAAAAAGGAGCGAGGATAAAGAATTTTGGATCTTGTCTCTAGAATACTTTGGATATGTGTATATCAAGAGAGATGATCTATAAAAAGAATTGGTGAAGAAATTATTTGACGTGGACAAAGTCACGTAAGATTCGGTGTTTATTTCAGTAGAAACGTTCGGTTTCTCTATCACTGCTATGTTTTGTTATATGTGATAAGTGTTATACACTTAATTAATAATCAGATTTTGTAATTAAAGTAAAACTCATAAATGCTCTAGTAGGTCACATTCTGCCTGAGTAGATCATGCTTGTTTTTTTTTTTAGTTAACCCAGGTGTCTGGTATGACACCAACCCTTAGGGCCCCTCAGCAACCCGACTAATCCCTAAGGACCCGGAAGGGCACCTCCCCCACCCATTCAGGTAAGTCACTGTAGGGGCAGCGGATGCTAGTCACAAAGAACACTCAATAGGACTCGAACCCCAGACCTTGAGCTTACTATGCTTGTTGATGAACAAAAAGATCACAGAAGTTTATTATTTTTTTGGACAAGTGAAATTGGTGGTTGCAACTAGACTATCTCTTCACATTTCAATTAGTCACATAAACGCTCAAAATAATTTATTAGTGGGGGATTAAATTACATAAGAAAAGAAGTCTTCAACTTTTAAAGTGACATACATCGGCTTCAAGAAGAATTTTGAATTGATCACTTCGGTTTTTTTGGGTCCAAAATCAACATGTTTGTGAGAATGAGTCACTCCGGTAATGGTTTTACATTTATGAAATGAACCAATTGTTAAATATCTTGATTGATAATATTTTATAATTTGATTATATGAATTTAAATTCATTAATAAAAAATATTGCCAATGGTAAGGCTGGTGTGGATCATGCAATTGTTGTTACATCAGGATCCATGAGTAGGTTTAGGTGGGTTCAAGACCATCCCAAAAAAATAAAAAAGAGCGCACACAAAAAAATAAAAAATCTTTTTACTATATCTAATTTTAGTTGAGTTCATCCAAAAAAATTTTTAGCCCACCTTATTAATAATTTCTGAATTCGCCCTTGCATATGATGACTAATATCGATACCATATTATCTCACATAATACGAATGTTGTGATACAATGTTGTGTCATGATATGAATGCTGGGAGGCAATAGAATCTAAACTATAAAACTAGCTTCCTTAATCTTGTAGAATATTTTAAAAGTATACAATAAGATTTAATATTAATTAACTTGCTTTTATTTATATTCTTAAACTAATAATGCTCAATACATAACAACTAATACAGGAGTGACATCTACACCTATAAGATAATGGTCCGCTCCAATAAGCCGAATTAGGACGTAGATCGGATCATTAATCCACCGGGGTGGGTTCAGGATGTTATGTTTAATTTGGAGGTGAATTATTAAATTCTAAAAAACTAATTGTAATATATGCTTCTTTATAAAAAGAAAAGGTAAATCAGTTTCGGTAAATTTGGTATTTTTTTAGTTGGTACTTACACATTCATATCTCTATGGAGACTTCAACTCCCAATCTCCCTTTGAAAAGTAGGGGACCTAGTACGCTGTCCGTTTGTAATTTTGGTAATTCATTCATTACTGATACGTGTATACATTTAAGTTTCAAGTTTTGCTTTAAAATGTATTCTTTTCTAAATTTGAGGTTTGGCATATGATTTTGAGCAAATGTCATGTAATGAGGCCATGCGCCATTTAGTAATGATGTTTAATTGATCTTCAATAATTAAATTCAGTGACTCATTTTTAGAAATAAGATTACTAGGTTCCTTGAGAGAGATTGACTCTATTTCCTTTTTTAGAAAATCATTTTCATTTTTACAATAAAACATAATAAAAATTAGGATAAAGTACAAAACAATAATAATAATAATAATAAAGTAAAAAAATAAAAATATGAGCTAAGTTGCTCAATAGAGCAAATCTCAGAAAGTATAAATGTAATTAACCCTATTTTTTAAAAATAAAATTAAAACAATATACCTGTCGTATCCTATTTGTAGTGGGTGCACAAAAAATAGTTAGAAATGGTTAAAATACATATATATATATATATATATATATATTTTTTGCAAATAAGTCCTGTGAACTAAAAATTTCTCCCTTGATCTATTGATTTGTTGCAATTAAAGAAAAATCCATCACAAAAGAATATTTTACCTTTTCTCATTAAAATTTTCGTTTCTTATTAAATTATTTTTATTATCTTTTCTCTTATCTAAATATTAATTATACTATTTTCTTTAATTTTATTATTGATATCAATTTATCATAAAAATGGAAAAAAAATAAATAAATAAATAAATTTTGTAACTACCATTTTCTAAAATGATTAACTTATTATAACCAATTTAAACTTGTTTACCGTAGAAAAAATATCTTCATTTTAATACAATATATTGATAAAAAATATCAATACATTACTTCTAAAAAAGACCTTCTTTTCATGTAATATATTCATTAAAAATTTAAAAATTAATTAAAAAAATTAAATTTTTTTAAACAATTAATTTAAAAAATTAAAGGTAATTTTTGTAAATTTAATGAAGAATATATCTTTTCACAATTTATTTAAATAAGAAAGTAGATCAAGTGTAATTCAATAAGAAATGACATTATGATCATTTAATGAAATATAATATATGCATTATGGTATTTTACAACAAAATGTAATAGTTTA
This sequence comes from Cornus kousa, assembly GCA_025631255.1. Classification (NCBI taxonomy): domain Eukaryota; kingdom Viridiplantae; phylum Streptophyta; class Magnoliopsida; order Cornales; family Cornaceae; genus Cornus; species Cornus kousa. The sequence continues at coordinate 9,301 of JAOTQH010012844.1, read as the reverse complement.
TCGGGTATTATTATACACAAAATATAGCTCAGGGGGTTATTTGTAAATTCAAACTTAGTTCACTAGTGTTTTTTTGACACTTTACTCTAAAAATTATTCTCTTAAAGAGATTATTAAGTAAAATAAAAAATAAAAAATTCAAGAGAGACAATTTGATAATGGTTATTCTCGTAATTGCATGTAGTCCTTATAACATGGGTTCGCTCATTGAACCTAGTTTGCATTGCATAGTGCTTATTACATAAGCTAATCGGATCGCCAAGAAGCTTCTTTCTTCCAACTAGATTTATTCAAGCTTAGAAAGAAACCATTCTTGTTCAGCATCCAAAAGATTGTTGGATGACCTGCATCTCTTTCAGGATCATACGCATTCCAAGTTTGGAACAACTCCCTCTCACCCCAATCAGTCGAGCACTCGAGGATATCTTTTGGATCAGCAGCAGTCAGTTGAAATTGGTCGCCTACATTGAGATCGTGATCGCTAGAAATGTTGCCTTTAAACTGATAGCAAGAAATGTCCAGCGTTTGCGAGTTCTTAGGCATGTGACTGATGAAGTGAATAGTTGGCCGGCCATGACTTTGGCGTGCGAATGTCGTCGACACAATGCACATCAGAGCAACGAGGAGGAGGAGAAGAGGAGAGTGAAAACTAGAAATGTTGCTTGCCATTTTGTTTCAATATGTTGTTTGAAGCTAGGTTGTCCACTAACCATATATTTATAGGCCAAGGGAGAGAAATTTAATGTGTATTTTATAAGGTAACCTCATCTTTCTGAATAAAAAAATTAAGTCATATATATCTTTTCCAGGTCATGTAAATATTAAAGTAATGGAATTTCCATCTTTGGATTTTGATTATTATAATCAAGCATTTGTTAAATATAAATTAATTGGATTACTTCTACCCTAATTAATAATGTTACTAAGGGCGACATTCCATAATAGCGTACCTGGTTCAATGCATCTCTTCTTATTGATACTACAGACTTTGCATCATGTAATTAGGGTTTCAATAGGGTAAATCATTTCATGAGATTTGACCTAAATAATTCCCAAAAAAATAAAAAGAAGAAGAAGAAGAAGGATAAAGGTAGAGAAGGATGTGACAATAAAAAATAAAAATTTTATTTATATATACATATAAATAATTTTTTTTGGTTAGTTTTTCTTTTTACTATAAAATTAATTATGAATTTAAATGCAATAATTAATATATTGTTCTTAAATCTTGTTCAAAGTTGTTGAAAACTTATTTGGAAAAATGACTCAGTAATTTAAACATTAATATGTTCTTAAATTTTGCTCAAAGTTGTTAATAGGGGCTTAACTTGGGCTCGGCAACACGAGGTACAAAAGGATGTGACCAAATAATAATAATAATAATAAATTATATTATTTATATATAAATAATTAATTTTTGGTCAATTTGTTTTTATAAATTTATTATTTTAAATGAAATCATTAATATGTTCTTAAATTTTGTCCAAAGTTGTTAGAAATGTATTCACAAGTTCTTAAATTTTGTTCAACATTGTCAAAAGTGATAGTCAAATGCAATTATTAATATGTTTTTAATTTATGTTCAAAGTTATTAAAAATGATTAAGTTAAATGCAATTACTAATATGTTTTTAATTTCTGTTTAAAGTTATTAAAAATGATTAAGTTAAATGCAATCATTAATATGTTCTTAAATTTTGTTCAAAGTTTGTTATTAGCGGTACAACTTGGGTTGGACAATTCTAAGCCCAACCCGAGGTGCAAAGGATATGAAAATAAAAAAATAATAAATTATATATATATAAATTAATTAATTTTTGGTCAATTTTTTTCTTTTAAAAAAAAATTTATGAATTTAAATGCAATTTTTAGTATGTTCTAAAATTTAGTTTGAAGTTGTTACAAATTTATTCTTAAAATGGATTCATTAATATAAATGCAATCATTATTTATTTATTTATTTATTATTATTATTATTTTTTTGCAATCATTACTATGTTCTTAAAATTTGTTCAAAGTTATTTGGGTTGGGCAACCCGAGCCCAACCCGAGGTGCAAAAGGTTGTGACAGTAAAAAAAATTAATAATTATATATATATATATATATATATATTTCTCTATAAAATTTAATTTTTGGTCAATTTTTTTATATAAAATTATGAATTTAAATGCAATCGTCAGTATGTTCTTAAATTTTGTTCAATATAAATGCAATCAGAGCCAATCCGATGTGCTGAAGGATTTGACAATAAAAAATAATAAATTATATATATATATATAAAAGTTCAGTTTTGGTCAAATTTTTTTTTCAATGAAATTATGAATTTAAAGACAGTCATTAATATATTCTTAAATTTTGTTCAAAGTTGTTCAAAATATATTATGAAAATGGACTCATTAATGTAAGTGAAATCATTAATAGGTTCTTAAATCTTTTTCAATTTTATTATAAATAATTTATTTAAATGCAATTATTAACACGTTCTTAAATTTTGTTCAAAGTAGTTAATAGAGTACAACTAATAGCAGTACAACTCGAAGTTGAACTTGATTTTTTGCGGGCTTGTACAATTATTTTTACAATTAGATTTTAACCTTGGTTGAAAAATCTCAAATCAAACTTCATAGCACAGAGTTGGTACTTGGGACTAGGGAACTTCCACAAATTAATTCCTTCATTTGGTGGTCGCTAAGCAGTTGCAAGTATGGCCTTAAGTCACATAATTGGTATAGTAAGGGACCGTTTTGTGTTATGTGCGCGAATTTGTGAGTTTAGAGCGAATTTGGCGAAGTTCGCGAATTCGATTTTTGGAATTCGCGAATTGAAGTTTCGAGAACGCAGATTCAAAACGAATCCCTTCAATAGCCGCCACCTGTCATAAGATTCCCTCAATTATCCATCCAATGGTTGTAACCTATGCGTGCATTCCACTTTCTTTCCCTCAGTTATTCATGCTGTTACATGTGCGTGCATTCCACTTCCTTGACTAGAAACATTCCCTAGTTTTGGTTATAAGTAAATGAATACAAAAATAAATTCTATACAAGATACACCGGTTCCAAATTAACTACTAGGCAACCATATTAATCATTGATCTTAAATAAATAAGAATTAAAAATGCTTACAAAAGGGAGATAACTAACTAAGATTCAAAGAATTTTGATATAACAGTTTTATTGAATGTGTTTACTTATCAATTAAGCATGCACAACAGATTATATTAATCCTCCATTAAGTCCCTGGAGTCCTCCTAAGCATGCACAGAACACAGATTCAGGGGAGAGAAATAGAACAGAAAACTTGCCTACAGTTTTAGACTTTGAAACTGTAATCCACCGTCTCTGAGTTCTCCGTCAATGTTGTCGACTACAGTTCCACCCCTCCGGCGCTCTTGGTTCAATCCAGAAACACCCCGTCCAACTATCTTTGAGCCTCTCTTGCTAAACTCACAAGAGTCTCTCTCTGTTTCCTTACCCTCACCACACTTTGTATCCTCTGTTACGTGAGGATGATGAATGGGTTTACCAACCCTAAGCAGATGTATACCTATATATTTATAGGTTTTATTTAAACCCTAATCCTTATACAAAACCAGCCCTAAGCCCAAATCCAACAAATCCTATGTCGGCCAAATTCCCAGACAGGATTACTTTACACAAAACCCTAATACTTTTAGACGGCTAACAAAAGAACGTAATTATCTAAAACATAATAACACCAAACAGTTACTAAAACAAACCAAAATATATTTTAATCAACCAAGTAAAATACGACAATTAACACAATAAACCAATAAACAAGTAAAGTCTAATAAACAGGTAATTTAAAACAATTAACAGAAGAAAAATGCAATTAAATATAAATAATAAAAATTCCAAACTTGTCCTTTAAATATTAGGGCTATTACAAAGAATCTGTTAACAATGGCTTGATGGTCCAGTGGGATGATAGGTTTGGATTGTTGTTTGGAAAGAATGGTGGTTGAGGTGTTATAGCGTGATGTTTAGTATTGCTGGGCTTAATGGTTTGAGGTATAATCCAAATATAGCTTAGAGATTGTGAGTTATTTGTTGCATGTTGTCAGGTAGGTGATGGGGTTATACATCAGTCGAGGTAATGGTGGGTAGCTTAGTCTTTAGAGCCAGTGAGAGCAGTATTACCATATGGGCATCTTTTTCTTTTGATGAGTCAGTGAGTTGTTGTGACTGAGGTCATGAGTCTTGTGTGCACGGTGTTTGAGGGAGTGTCGCCTTGAAGGTAGAGATGGAATGGGTGGTAAATTATTGTTTTATAATATAGAGGTTGTCATTTGGGAATGACGGTTTCGAGATGGGACGGAATGCGATGTCCAAAGGGCTGTGATTGTTTCTAATGTTAGTGTGCTGTGAGCGTTGGTGCTCTTGCTTGATTGGTTTTGGTTGGCATGGGTGTCACGGTGTATCGTGTGCGAGGTTTCTGTGTGATAGTATTTGACGGTTCGTTTGTGGTGAGATCACCTAGATTTGGGTTCATAGTTCCGTATGGGTGTCCAGTTAGTTCTTCTCCTTGTATGTAAGGAGCTGGTTTCATCTCAAGTGAATTTGGGTGTCCATGGTTGGACAATTGGTGAGTAGCGTGTGATAGGGTGTCGGGTGCATTCAGGTGTGAGTTGTCAGTCTCTTGTGAGAGCGGGGTTCGTTACTTTTTCCATTTGTTTTAGTTCTGGCAAGGACGTAGTTTGTCATGAGACTTATTCTCCATCTAGGAGTTATGTGCGTCCAAGGGCGGAAGGATTTGTGAGCGGTTTGTTACACTGTTAGAGTTCATCAATTGAGGTCCTGATTGAAGGGATCAACTCACTCCCATGGAGGGAGGTGAAGTCTTCAGTTTTTGTAGTGCTTGTTTTGAGAGTGGTTTTGACTAGTAGGATGTGAGGCATGGGTTGCTGAATAAGGATTGTGTTTCTAATGTTTAGTACTAGCGATGATAGCTAGGAAATGTATCGTGAATCACAGCTTGAGGATAATTAGGTGATGTGATGTGACTCATGTATTTGGATTTTTTAGAGGTGATTGATTCTAGCAGTGTCTTGAGGACAAGTGTTGGTATTGTTTGAATGTTTTGCAGCTAGAGCGTGATTGTGGAATTCCGTTGAAGAACTGTAGGAATGATTGACCTTGGTTTTAAGCTTTCAAGCATGAGATAGTCACATTGTGTGTTTTGACGGGGTAGGAATTGAATCGAGTAATGTTATGAGTTGTTTACCTAGTGTGGATGTTATGAGGAAATTAGAGAGCTTTTATGTTGATCGATGATTGTGACATTTGGTGCTGTGTTATTTTTAGCTTGTTGGGGGATTGTGTGACTAAAGTATGATTGAGATTTTTAGAGTATGTATGTGACTGTATAATCGTGGTTATGTAGAGCGATGGATTGATAACGAGTGAATCTCATGGTTGTTTTGTGGACTGTGTGTGACTGTGTTTGAGGTTTAGACCTGAGGACATGAATGACGTCTGTGTTAAGATTGGATCGAGGATGTGGATGGCCTGGCCAACCATTTCTCTTAATTAATCTCTCTCTAGCACAATGTCGGGTCTAAGGTCAATGATTGTTTTGTTTTGTCAAAGACAATGAGAGCATGGTACTGTGGGTCATGTCGGTGTGACAGTGTAGGTTCAGATGGTTTGTCTCGAGTGACGAGGTGTGTTAGGTAGGACCATGTGTCTGATAAAGGGTTTGCGGTATGATCATTGATTATTAAAATTCTTGTTATGGTCTTTCTTACTGGGACTTCTCACCTCACCACCTTCCAGTTTCATGTATCGAAGATGAACGTGGATTACTAGTTTCGGGCTTAGGTGGAAGAGTTGGCATTGCGAGATTTAATTTTTTTTTTTTTTTTTTCCTAAATAGGATGATTTTATAAAAATATTCAAGATAGTACAATTACATTAGGAGACAAATCTCCAAAGCCTAAAAAAGGAAATAAATTCCAATTTCAGCAAACAACATACCTCAATAAAAAAATTACAAACCAAATACAATCAATAAATCTGCTAAACTAATATTGAGATATGTGATAACATCCCAAATAATAGCTTGCACTGCATGTGAGCTCTGTTCTTGTATCCCTGTATGAAGCATAGCATTTCTACTGGACCATATCTTCCATAGAGTAACTGGAAAAATCCCTTTCAAAATCTTAGATTTAAGAAACTTTGTCATAGTGTTTTGCAAAAACCAGTCCACAATATGATTGAGACTTAAAAACTGAGGAACCTGTAGCTGCAACAAATCCAAAACCCCTTTCCAAATCTCAACAGCAAAACTACAATGATAGAACAAATGTTCATTAGAATCATCCCCAGCATAGCAATTATGGCAAATAGAAGTAACAGGCAGTCCTCTTTTCTGCAAATTCACAAAAGACAAATTTTTTTTTATGTAAAATGATGACTACACACAAACTGATCCAAGGCCTGCAATATTTCCAACACAATCTAGCCCATTTACACCTGTTTCCAGTAACTTTGCAACAATTCCATGTTGCTTTCAGTGAGAAATTCTTATGTTTCCACTTGATTTGATCACTTCCTGCATGAATATGAGTCTGCTGAATAACAGTCTTCATGTTATCAGAGAAATCTGCAGGAAGATTCCAATTTCTTCGATGTATAATCGCAGATAAGAAAGTTTGTCTATCAAAATTTCTAAATCTATTAGCCCCAAACAACTGAATTAAAGACTGTCCTTGACACTAAGGATCTATCAACAACATGAACTGAGTGCCATCCCCAATCTGAAATTTCACATTGTCTAACAACATCTCTCGGACCCCCAGCAGATATTTTCAAACAACTAAATCAGTGACCTTTGGAATAACAAGCCAGAAATTAGTCTTGTCCAAATATACTGCCTTCAACCATTGTATCCATAATTTATCTTTTTGTTGAATAAAATCCCAACACATGGTTACCTTTGCTGCAACATCAATAAGTCTCCTGAACACTATTATTGTTTGAGTGTTCACAATATTTGCTTTTTAATCTATTTAACTCCAGTAGAACTTCTTAGTTAGAACTTAAGGCATTTGTAGTGTATGCCCGCAAGGGCAGATCGAAGAATTATTAAAGGGGTGGGCTAATACTAATAATACCTCTTTCTTTCTTTTTTTTTTCTTTGGGTAAAATTGCCTATAGTGTATATTTATATATATATATATATATAAATTTTAAGGTGGACATAAGCCTACCAGAGCCCACCCCTAATTCCTCCCTTGATGCCCCACCTTGATGCTAAATTTAATTTTGTTATTGTGAGACATTTGCTGTTAGAGGTTAACAAGGATTACTCCAGAGTTCCTTTTTCCCATTTGGAAATGGATGTTTAAGACTTTCAGTGACAATACAAGTTAGTAGCACCATTCAAATAGTTCGAGACCCTAATTTTAATTGCAATTCAAAACTAGTAGATTGCATGCTCTCTCTCTCATAGAGATTCAAGTTCTTTTTTGTGAATTACATATATACTCAATGGTTTATAGCCAAACAAGATTCCAAGAACTATCCACTTCGAATATAGTCTAGCGGTTTAATTACTTGTTGGACTTTGAAACTTAGCAAGCTCAAGGTTTAGGTTTTAAGTCCTTTTGGGTGTTCGTTGTGGTTAACCTTTGGTAACCTTGCAACGACTTACCCGGTCTAGGTGGGAAGGCGCATTTTTAGGTCCTTGGAGATTAATCGGATTATTGAAGAGCCTTGAGGGTTTGTGCATTTTCGGACATCCCGGATTAACTAAAAAATAATAATTCTAAACACTATGACCCACTAATTACTCAAGATTATTTGTTTACACGGGTGGAGACAGGGGGAGGCTAGCAGGGACCACGGCCCTCTCCAAAATTTTTGTTAACTTTTATTATTACAACCTAAAATGGGATGAGCTAGTACTACTAATAGATTGGTCCACCTCATTATACAATTCTTAATCTATCCTTGAATGAATATATATATATATATAATTTAAAATAATCTTATATTAATTATAAGTTCAGTCTCCAATCATAAAACTTGTTCATCTTTTTACACATCAATTTTCCACGTCTTTTTTCTACCACTTTGCTGTTATTTTCTCGGTGGCGGCGATTGTTTGGTTTTATGCTCATCTACCACTATAGGTGGCGCATACAAGAACCCATCATAAAAAACTCAAGCCAGCTGCCGCCGAACAAATCGTTCCAGGCTTATTGGTGCTGCTCCATGGTAAGACTAATTCTTTTCCATCTAACTTATATTCCATCGAACTTATATAAACACGCGCACACGTGGGTGCATAAAAATATTTTTGTTGAGCACTTGTATTATTACGAAAAGCCAATGTCTAATCAACCATAGCCATTATTGAAACACTTTTTTATTGGATATCAAATTATGATTAGCTTTACAATGTACCCTGGAATTGTATAAAGCAGGGATATATATCAAAGAACACTTCAAAATCCTACCATTATTTTTGCTGAAATTGGTACTACTTATATATTTTTAACCTTTTCACCTTCTAAATCACATACAATCTGGCACAAAGACGGGACTTTTTTCTCCCTCTTATATTTTATAATATATATATTTTTCATAAAAATATAAAAAAGTGTCCCCATTAAATTTTTTCTTTCCCTTATAATATTCTATATATATATGTTTTTTTCCCCTTTTAAATAGTTTTCTTAATTCTTATATTTTATATCTATAATTAGTTTAATCTCAAAAATATATATCTCTCTCTATATATATTTATATATATATATATATATATATATATTATAGTGTACAGTATTACAAACTGTGTCCTTGTGAATAAATTTTTTGACTCCGTCCCTGATCTGACGTAATACCGGTTTGCAAATTTTTGATAGACAAATGTATAAGAGTCCTAAGTGTTTTTAGTTAAGTCTAAAGTTGTGTTATGACACTGTATTTATAATCAAATTATTATTTTTTGTTTTTTGTTTTTGGAACAATGATGAGAACTTTTTTATTTTTTATTTTTAGTTAGTACGGGACTTTCTTTAGTGCCTTTGAACGCTTTTTCCATTTATCATGCTTTTGTACGAGGGTTGGTAATTGGTATGGATATATATGGATTTGGGTGTAGTTTGGTTTTGTATCAATAGAATGGGAGATGAGTGATGTTTTTACCGGTTTTTGTGTTGGAAACTGTTGATGCGGAAATCCTCACGACTCGGAACGACGGCGTTTTCCTGCAAAATAAGGGGACATCACCTAGAATGGCACCGGTGGGGTGCCAGCCAAGGACCTGTCTC
>JAOTQH010012426.1:0-18577 GCA_025631255.1 Cornus kousa | reverse complement strand
GATAGCCCTTGAGGGTTGGAGGACACCATCCATGAGTGGCTAGACATCCTCTTGGGGCTAGAGTTAGCCCTAAGCATACTTTCTATATCTTGATTTATGTATTTTTGAGGGGATTTGTGTTGTAATACATGTTTTGACACATATATATACATAGATCCTGTTTATTCAATGATTTGTGTGATTTAATTCTTCCAATTGACCATTTCATTCTATTTATATATCTATGTACGCTAGAATAGATGTTCATGTGTTTATCTCTAACTTTTGTGTTATTGATGCATGTCTATGTGTGTTGATACCATGGATCTAGAGATTGTCAAGACATAGTGCTTAATGGAATGCTCTTGTAGTTTATTTGATGGTTCATACTCATTTATTGATGGATTGTGCCTCTTTCTTAGTTTAATTAGTTTAATTTCATGCCATTAGCTTAGTTATAGTGTAGTTATAGTGTAGTTGCCTTAGTTTCATAGATGGGAGGACAATGCATGTTTGTTGTTTGATGTTCCATGCTTTTGAATGCTAGTAGCATATGTGTCTAACCTTGTGATGTGTTTGGATTGTGAGCTTAATGGAAGCATTAATGGCTTAGTTTGATATATTGTGTTTTTCACCAAGTTGCTTAGACAATATATACTTAATTGGTCATCTATACTAATTGAAACAACCAAACACACACCAATATTGCAACACATATTTTCCCCTCATTAATTGTTCATTAAGTGTGTAGAAAAGCTATGCTTAGTGGTGACCTCTAAACCCCAAGATCTCTCTCTCTCTCATTTTCTCTATATTGTATTTACTTGTTTGCTTTAATTCAAATTGCACCTTAGTATAATTCAACCAACCAATCAATTTTTGATTACTCGACCTACTAACCCTAATCTCGTTTCCACAACCAATACGACCCACCAATCCTTTGGGATGATCCCTACTTTCCCTTGCTACGTTACTAATATTTAAAGGTAGTAGTAGCACTTATAAATGTAAAACTTGGCCACTCTCATCTTAGTACACTTTGCAAAGTTTTGGTCTCTCACGACAAAGAACCACCAGAAGGCATACCCTTAGAAATTACAATAAAATAGAGAACTGAAAATGAACACTAACATAGGAAGAGAAAGACAGAACAAAATCAATCCTTAGCCACAATAAACTAGCAAACAACAGCCCAAAAAATATAAAAGTATTAAACCAAAATTTCTGCTAAACCATCATCTTGAAACTTGAAGCACCTCCAAAAGCATAGTTTGAGCCACAACTTCTAGAGCACTAGATACCCCATCATATAATCTAAGATTCCTTTCCTTCCATATAGCCCATAAAGAAGTAGGAAAAAGACTCCTAAGAGATTTACTGTATATGTATCTATGATGACACCATTCCCAAATCTGTTCAACTGAACTTAATCCCAAAACCTGATCCATCTCCTATCCTAAAACTCCTCATAACCATCTCTAGAAAGCTATAGTGAATGAACATGAGATAAATAGATGCTCCCTTATGCCCACTGCATATAGATATAAAAAACATCAATGAGCTAATTGAATCTTCCTGCCCTGCAAGTTAACCATACTTGGAAACTTGTAGTGCATCACACAAACTACTGTAGTAGACCATCTAGGCCGAGCCTTGCCCCAGCAAATCTTGTACCACTGCACATTGCCAATAGCAGACACTAAGAAGCCTAAAAGAAAACTTACCTCCATCACATAAATTTTTGTTAAACTTTGCTCTTTGCAAGGACTGTAAAAACTGTCCCCTAGTGCGCACACATTTTTTGAAGACACATATACACCCATACCAATTGTAGCGGGAAGATAAATGAAATCATTGTTGCCTCTGATACCCCTTGATTCCAGAACACTGGTCGATCAAGTTCATGCAGGACACCGAGTGAAATATCAAACCATTAAGGTAATAAACAAGCATAGAATACAAAAGATAAATAAGAATAAATAAGTAAGCTGAAAAGAAACTAAATAAAAAATCCTACAGTAAATCCAATAAAATAAATCCTCAATAAAACATTTGAATCCTTTGATACAAGTAACCGTTTAGACTATAACTCGGGAATCCATCATGTGGATCCCTAATAAAAACCAACTAGAAATAAATGAAACAAATCCAAAGACAAAAATGTAAAGAAGAATCCTACGTAGAAGAGTGATGAAAGACTGATCCTGCTCAGCACGAACAATCTCTAAGTCTGGAACTGACGAACAGTAGAAAAATAATAGTGGGTCAGGCCCACGAACAAGTTCTACTCTACTACATTCTAAACAAAAATCTAATACACTTATATATCCTAGTCAACTCAAAAATAATTACATAAATCGTATATATATAGATACACACTAAAGGACTGTCACAAAACTATAGGGTAGCCTCAACTTGAATAGTAGGAAACATGCAAAACGCACATATAGTGGGCATTAGTACCATGATCAACTAGGGCACACCCTATCCACTATATCTAGTTTTACATCCCCTGGCAATATACGCTCCCTAGTCACTGATCCTGAGACTCAAACTCATATCATGTCACATATCTATATATATAAATCCTATCCACGACATAAAAGTAAACTATCTGCCATATTCTTTCAATGACATATCATCCAACTGGTTCTGTGGCCTAACATTAATAGATAGGACTTAACTTATTAGTTAATCCATCCATTATATGCCCCCATATTCTGACAATGGTACATTTAATCCATAATCCAACAATTGATGCCATATATAAAATTATACATCAAATACTCCAAAAACAACATGGTATAAATCATACAAATATTTCTTGCATAAATTTAACCTACATCTCAATTAAATTATATACATCCTCCTAGTCATGATTAAAATCATTTAAACATTTATTTCAATTGTTAAAATAATTATATAAATAAAAGCATCCATTAAACCACATAAAAGCTATTTAAAATTCCCTACTATCCAATCCTTAAGCATATAAAGGTATATTATGCATTTTTGAAATTTTCCAAGTCTAATTAACCCATTCCAATTGATTAAAATGGTTCAAAACAATTTATGGAAATTAAAATGTCAAAATCCAACTTTCAGTCCAATTGAGCAAGCTCGGTTCCATCTGAGCAGGCTCAGTTTGGCTCCTTTACTAATCGAGTTAGCTCAGTTCCAACTGAGTTTACTCCCTTAGCAACTGAGTGGGCTCGGTTGCTACTGCGGGTCGTCTTCTTCATTTCTGGCAACCTCTACCTGCTCCGATATCCTCCGTTAAGGGTCCTAATTGTCTGTACTAAGTCCCAAATGATCCCAAATATTTATTTTAATAATTTAAGCATAGATTAAATCAATTATAACAAATTTTCATACATCATAGTTCAAAATCAAACAATCATATACATATATATAAGAACACTGTAATTAATCCTTTTAAGCATGCATACATAGTTGATTTTACTATTTTAAGATCCTAGAATCGTTCTAGGCATGTATAAAACACGTGATCTAAGGGAAAGAGATAGAATAAGAACTTGCCTTAAGGTTTTGGATTGAAAATGTTAACCTTCTTCTTCTTTGCTTTTCCGATGACCCTTGGGTTGCTTTCGAACCTCTCTACTGCTCGGTCCTAGTCCACAAGCAACCTCCTTCCTTCTCTCCTTGGGTCGGCCTTCAACTTTGGCCAAAAAACCCCTTCTTCTTTCTCGGTTTTTCTCTCTATTTCTTGCCTCTCTCTCTGTCTGCGTAATAGTTTTCTAACCCTTATGCAAAGTAATATACATATATATATATATATATACACACACACATTAACTCCTAATCTAACTCCAATTCTACTTACTTTAAAGAAATAGAAAAGGAAAAGGCAAAGAATAATAAAATAGAAAATAACTATACATATATATACAAGTCATCTGCTACCAAACGTGATATACGTCTATTTATATATGTATATATATAAAACATTATTATATACATATATAAATCTATCTTACTAACCATATACTACTAATACTAATAATAATAATAATAATAATAATCTATCCTTATATATATATATATATATACACACATATACAACTATCCATGGGTAAATATCCATACCTATCAAACCTCCTATCCAAGTAGTCCATGTGACCCCAGTGGTTGGTCTATTACTACTATCCAAATCCATCTCCTTTAAATATAAAAATAAAATAAAATAATTAAATCATTTAATCCTAACAATTAATTACAAACAAATACACATCATTATATAAAAAATTAATTTCATACTAACAATCAATTTAAAATAAACCATTTAAGCACACAATTAAATTAACAATTAGCCACGTAATCAAATAATCAATTAAAAATGTAATAAAATAATTAAATAAATCCTGAGACTATCTTTTTAAAATTAGTGGTATTAAATTCTTCCCCCGTAACAAAAATAATTTTATCCTCGGAATTCGCCCTTACCTTCTTTCATTATTTTTGGAAACTGTGAGCGAATTGCATCCTCTCGTTCCTAAGTAGACTCAGCCTCATTATGATGGCTCCACTGGACAAGCACAAGAGGTATAACCTTTTTGCAAAGAATTTGATCCCTACGGTCTATAATACGACACGGTGGCTCCATATATGTTGCATCCGGCTGCAACTCAATCTCACCAACATCAATATGCTGATAACGATCCTCATTTCGCAGAAATTTCTGCAATATGAAAATATGAAACACATTGTGGACACGATGTAAATGGTCCAGAAATAATAGTCGATAAGCTAGAGCTCCAACTTGATTCGTAATCATAAAAGGACCGACAAACCATGGTGACAACTTCTCTTTCTTTCAAAATGCATTACTCCCTTCATAAATGACACTTTGAGCAAAACTTAATTTCTAACCTGAAACTCCAATTCATGAGTACGACGATCTGAATAACTCTGCTGCCTACTTTGGGTAGTACGCATATGATCCCTAATAAAAACGATCTTTTCAAAGTATCCTTGATAAACTTAGGACCCAAAAATCTGCTCTCTCTAACCTCCATCCAACAAACGGGAGATATACATGGTCGGCTGTATAATGCCTCGAATGGTGCCATACCAATAGTTTTCTAAAAGTTATTGTTATATGCAAACTCCACGAGAAGTAAATATTCTTCCCAATGACCCTTAAAGTCAAGGACACAAGAACGAAGCATATCCTCCATAATCTGATTAACCCTCTCGGATTGTCCATCAATCTGAGGATGATAAGCAGTGCTAAGATGCAACTCTGTACCCAAATCCTGCTGAAAACTCTTCTAAAACACACCCACACAAAGCTCGAATAACTATCCGATATAATGGATAATGGTATGCCATATAATTTCATAATCTCTGTAATGTAAAGTCTTGTCAACTATTTCGAAGTGTAATTAATGCAAATAGGCAAGAAATGAGCTGATTTAGTCAATCTATCAACAATGACCCAAATGAAATTGTGATCCTTAATTGAATTAGGCAATCCCTCCACAAAATCCATAAAAATGCTCTCCTATTTCCACTCCGGCATAGGTAGTGGCTGTAAAGAACCTGGCAGTCTCTGATGATCAATCTTGACCATTTGGTAAGTATTACACTTAGAGACAAAGATAGCAATGTCATTTTTCATACCTGCCCACCAAAACTGCCGCTTCATATCCTGATATGTCTTATCTTCTCCTGAATGGATAGAAAACTCAGACTTGTGAGTCTCAGTCATCACATCCTTCCTCAAATCATCAGCAGAAGGTATTACTAAATGCCCTTTGTACCTCAAGCCTCCATCAATACCGACATAATAAAATGGAACCTCTCCAGAAGCTAACTCTGCAACTTTATCAATGCACTGTTGATTTGTGAGTTGTGCCTTCAGTACCTTGTGAATGATAAAAGGTGTAACTACCATGCATATAATAAAAACATCGGATAACTCATCAACTATCTTCAAAGTATCCTACTCAGTGGCGAATAATGCAGAAAGACTCACATAGGGTCGGCGAGTGAGTGCATCTTCCACCACATTCACTTTTCCTAGATAGTGCTGTATAGAGAAATGATAGTCTTTCATAAACTTTAACCATTTGCACTATCTCATATTCAGCTCCCTTTGAATGAACAAATACTGCAAACTCTTGTGATCATTAAATAATCTGAAGGACTCTCCCAACAGATAATGCTTCCAAATGCGTAAGGCAAAGATCACAACTACCAACTCTAAATCATGTGTCGGATAATTAAGCTTATGAGGCTTAAGCTTACGAGATCTATACGAAACTAGTCATTCCACCTGCATCAAAACACACCCGAGACCTTGCAAAAAAGCATCTGTGTAAACAAGATATTCTATCATACTCTGTGGAGTAGATAGAACAGGTGTAGAAGTTAACTTACTTTTTAGCTCATCAAAAGCTATTTGACAGTGTTCATTTCATAGGGAGGGTACTCCCTTCTTAGTCAGATGAGTGAGTAGTCCCGCTATCTTTGAAAACCCTTGAATGAACCTACGATAGTATCCTGCCAATCCCAGAAAACTCTAAATCTCTGAAGTTGTAGTAGGCTGACCCCACTCTAACACTACTGAGACCTTGGCTGGATCTACTGTTATCCACTTCTCTGACACCACGTGACCCAGAAACTTCACTTCTCGTTGCCAAAATTCACATTTCTCAAACTTGGCATACAACAGGTGTTCACGAAGTGTCTACAACACCGTGCTAAGATGTCTAGCATGATCATCCTCTGACTTAGAATAGAACAAAATATTATCAATGATGCAATAACAAACTGATCTAAATAAGCTCTGAAGACTCTGTTCATCAAGTCCATAAAGATTGCTGGTGCATTAGTTAATCCGAAAGACATGACATGGAACTCATGAGAACTATATCTAGTGAGAAACGTTGTCTTAGGAACATCTTGCTCCCTAACCCGAAGTTGATGATATCCAAAACGCAAGCCAATCTTAGAGAAATAAATAGCTCCCTTCAATTAATCAAAAAGATCATCAATCTTGGGCAAATGGTACTTATTATGAATCGTAATCTTGTTCAACTCCCTGTAATCTATACACAAGTGAAGTGAACCATCCTTCTTCTTCACAAATAATATTGGCCCTCCCAAGGGTGAAGTACTCCTACGAATGAAACCCTGACTGTGTAACTGTTGAATCTGATCCCTCAGCTCTCGTATCTCCACTGGTGTCATCCTGTATGGTGCCCTAGCAATAGGTGTAGTGCCTGGAGCTAAGTCTATCATAAAGTTTATCTCTCGACTAGGTGGCAACCTTGGAATCTCTTGAAATACATCCAAAAATTCCTGTACAACTAGTATGCTATAAAATGATACAGTAACCTCCTTATTGGTCTCTTCTTTAATGTAGAACAAATAGGTGCTAGAAACCCCGTTAGTACGTGGTATAATGACGACGTATATATCCTGACCAGTATAGCGAATACAATAGACCTATCATAACAATTAACCTGGGCATGGTGGTGAGATAACCAATCTATCCTAAGTATCACATCATAAGAATCCATGTCCAGGACCAATAGATTGGCTAGAAATCTAAGTCTACTAATATCTAGTGTTACACGCGCATCATTCTCATGTAAAATAGCAGTATCACATATAAGTGTAGAAATACCATAAGGTCTATTGTATAACTGCGTCATCATCCCAGATAATACAACAAATGAACTAGCACGAATGAATGTATAGTACATGTATCAAATAAAACACGACCATATGTACCGTGTATAAGAAACATACCCTTAATAGCCTGAGGTTCCTGAACGTCCTGTGGCATGTGGTTATACACCCTACCATAATGTAACTACTGTTGTGCCTGTCTATGTGGCTGTAGTGGTGCTGGTAAAGCTGGGAATGTCTATCCCTGAATACGTGGAATCTATCGAGCAATTAAAGGTAATGGTACCCTTTGTCCTTGCTGCACCTACTGTCCCTGTTGAGCTTTAGGACACTGTCTGGAAGTGTGTCTAGCCTCTCCACAAGTATAACAACTACCTCTGAAGGTACCGAATTGCCTCCTATACTGGTTAGCTTGTGGCTAACCATGTCCTGCCTGCAGTCCCCCATTTTGCTGCCTCTAAATATATGCCCCATCTATGTGAGCATCTGAACCACCCTTGTGCTTCTCCCAAGGCTATTATCCCTGGAATTTGCCCTTATCATTCTATCGGTGCCTATTGCCATTTCTTTTCTCAGCTGCTGAATAGCTGAGTCTTTGTCACCCCACTTCTCACCCCTAGTATATCTGTAATCCATCATCAGCTGATAAAGCTGTAAAGCGGTATCCACTACCTGACTATAAGTAGTGTAGGTTAGACTACTTGTAATAACTTGCTTAATAGGCCAGATCAGCATATTAACAAAGCTAGTACTTTTCTTCTCCTCGGTATCCACCTCATCTGGAGTAAATAGAGACAATCGTGTAAGCTACTGCTCATAGTATGTTACTGTCACGTCCCCCTGTTGTAGGTTAAAGAACTCCCTTTTCATAGCTGTCCTGATCACAAATGGAAAGTTCTTCTCGTTAAAGTGAGCACTGAACTGATCATAAGTTAATGAAGTCCTATCCTCTGTAAAATTAACTGACTCCCACCACTAGAGTGCATCCCCGACAAGCATGAAGGTAGCAAGCATCTACTTCTGAACCTCCTTGCACTCGACCATGCAAAGATGACGCTTGATGTCTTTCTTCCACTGATGAGCTATTTTCACATCGGTGGAGCCTGAAAACTCAGGTGGGCTCCCCTTTGTGAAAGAAATCCTAGCCTTCTCCCAATGATTAGCCTGAACCCCTAGTGCTGGTACAGGTGTATATTAAACATATGGCTGATTCTGAAGTGCAGCCACTATACCTACTAATATAGCCTAAGCAATTAGGTGAGCTATCTGTGGAGCATACTTAGGATCCCTACCTTGAGTGTAGCCCTGATCCTGAGACTCCTGAGTCTGCTGTACTTCCTTTTGCTCGATGTGCAACTGTTCAACCTCTTCCTCTTGGAACAAAGGTGCTTGCTGCCTTTCTGCAACTTGCTGATGTCACAAATGATTCTGACGCATACACTTTACCTTCCTTTGTTGCCTTTCTCTACGGAGTTGCTTTTTTTCCCATCTTCTTCTAGCATTAACCATTCTATTAACATAGAAAGATAGGTGTCAATATGATTAAAGCGGACTATAAAGGAATACAATGAATTCTATACTTAAGTTCTAAATAAAGAATACACAATGCGGAAGTCCATAAACGATAGATCCCTAGAGACACTTGAACCTGGAGTGCTCTGATACTATCTGTGATACCCTTTGATTTCGGAACATGGGTCAATCAAATCCGCGTATGACACTGAGGGAAATATCAAACAATTAAGGTAATAAAAAAGTATAATATACAAAAGATAAATAAGAATAAATAAATAAGTTGAAAAGAAACTAAATAATAAATCCAATAAAATAAATCCTCCATAAACCATCTGAATCCTCTAATACGAGTAACTGTCTAGATTACAATTCGGGAATCCATCACGTGAACCCCTAATAAAAACCAACTATTAAAATGAAACAAATCCAAAGACTGAAATATAAAGAAGAATCCTGCGTAGAAAAGTGATGAAAGACTATCTCTGCTCAGCACGAACAATCTCCAAGTCTGAAACTGACGATCACCTGAAAAATAATAGTGGGTCAGGTCCACGAACAAGTTTTACTTTACTACATTCCAAACAGAGACCTGATATACGTATACATCCTAGTCAACTCAACAATAACTACATAATCTGTATATATATAGATACACACTAAAGGACTGTCATAGGACTATAGGGCGGCCTCAACCTGAATAGTAGGCAACATACAAAATGCACATATAGTGGGCATAAGTACCATGATCTACTAGGGCACACACTATCCACTATATTTATTTATACATCCCCATGCAATATACGTTCCCTAACCACTAATCCTGAGACTCAAACTCATATCATGGCACATATCCATATATATAAATCCTATCCACAACATAAAAGTAAACTATCCGTTATATTCTTTCAATGTCGTGTCATCTAACTGGTTCTGTGGCCTGACATGAATAGATAGGACTTAACTTATTAGTTAATCCATCCATTATCAGCCCCCATATCCTGACAATGGTGCATTTAATCCATAATCCAACAATTGATGCCATATATAAAATTATACATCAAATACTCCAGAAACAAATGGTATAAATCATACAAATATTTCTTGCATAAATTTAAGCAATAATGACAATTTAAATAGCATGCAATTAACTTACATCACAAGTAATTAACCTACATCTTAATTAAATTATATACATCCTCCTAGTCATGATTTTAATCATTTAAACACTTATTTCAATTGTTAAAACAATTAAATAAATAAAAGCATCCATTAAACCTCATAGAAGTTATTTAAAATCCCCTACTGTCCAATCTTTAACCATATAAAGGTATATTATGCATTCTGGGAATTTCCTAAGTCTAATTAACCCATTTTAATTGATTAAAATGGTTCAAAACAATTTCTGAAAATTAAAATGTCAAAATCCAACTTTTAGTCCAACTAAGCAGGCTTGGTTCGGCTCCTTTACCAATCGATTCGGCTCAGTTCCAACTGAGTCGAATCCTTTAGCAACTGAGTCGGTTCGGTTGCTGCTGCGGGTCGTCTTCTTCCCTTTCGGCAACCTCTGTCTGCTCCGATCTCTTCCGTCAAGGGTCCTAATTGTCTGTACTAAGTCCCAAACGATCCCAAATATTTTTTTTAATCATTTAAGTATAAATTAAACCAAGTTTTCATGCATCATAGATCAAAATCAAACAATCATATACACATACATAAGAACATTGTAATAAATCCTTTTAAGCATGTATACATGGTCAATTTTACTATTTTAAGATCATGGAATCTTCTTAGGCATGTATAAAACACATGATCTAAGGGAAAGAGATAGAAAAAGAACTTGCCTTAAGGTTTCGAATTGAAAACCTTAACCTTTTTCTTCCTTGATTTTTCGGCGACCTGCTTTTGAACCTCTTTGCTGCTCGGTCCTAGTCCATAAGCAACTTCATTCCTTCTCTCCTTGGTTCGGCCTTCAACTTTAGCCAAAAATCCCCTTCTTCTCTCTCCGTTTTTCTCTTTGTTTCTTATCTATCTCTCTATCTGTGTAATGGTTTTCTAACACTTATGCAAACTAATTTACATATATATATATATATATATATATATATATACACTGACTCCTAATCTAACTCCAATTCTACTTACCTTAAAGAAATAGAAAAGGAAAAGGAAAAGAATAATAAAATAAAAAATAACTATACATTTATATATAAGTCCTCTGTTGCCAAACGTGATATATATATATATATATATATATAGATTACATTATTATATACCTACATAAATCTATCTTATTAACCATATATTATTAATACTAATGTTAATAACAATAATAATAATAATAATATAATTATATCCTTATATATATATCTATATATATACATATACAACTATCTATGGGTAAATATCTATACCTATCAAACCTCCTATCCAAGTAGTCCATGTGACCCCAATTGTTAGTCCATTACTGCTATCCAAATCTATCTCCTTGAAATATAAAAATAAAATAAAACAATTAAATCATTTAATGCTAACAATTATTTACAAACAAATACACATCATCACATAACATTTAAACAATTAATTTAATACTAGCAATCAATTTAAAATACATCATTTAAGCACACAATTAAATTAACAATTAGCCATATAATCAAATAATCAATTAAAAATGTAATAAAATAATTAAATAAATCCTGAGACTATCCCTTTAAAATTAGGGGTATTACATTGCCAAAGGATTGTAACTTAGTCCAACAACATTCTCTAACTCAAAATATACCGCACGTGTTAGTCATCTGCTCTATATACACAGAAAGACAAAAATGCCCTTCTAGAGGACACTTGTCACATATAAGGAAAATTTGTATTGTAGTCCGTGAACACTTTATCAAAGTGAATTTCCGAGTTCTGTAATACAATGTAATATTCAAGACAAGTATAAAATGGTCACACACATGTGAAAAGACTGAAGTGCCCCTAAAGACTGAATTTCTCACTTGCTTCTAGATGCAATCTATGCTATAAGAATACAAAATCATTGGATCATTTGTTTTGTGGTTGTAATTTTACATGGCAAGTTTGGGCTAATATTTCTGATATTTATGATTGGAACTTACAAAGAGTTACTAAAATTCATAATCTTATGATGGTTTTTATACAAAAATTTCAAAGGAAGAGCAACAAAATGGCAAGGATATTATTTACTGCTGTGTTATATTACATTTGGTTGGAAAGGAATAAGAGATTACATAATGAAAAGTGTAGGGAGCCAATGGAGCTTGCTAAATGTATTTTATGGGAGGTTCTTGATGTAATGGGGATTACATTTCAAGATATTTTGTAACCATCTAGTTTGTTTGCTCATTTTTTTTTTTTTTTTTTTTTTTTTTTTTTTGTAGTTTAGGTTGCATCCCATGCTAGGATGATGTTTGTTTTGTAAGTAAGGACATGTCCTTACTCTTTCCCTTTGTAGAATATTGTTTATTTTTATAAAACATCCTTCATTTAGGGAAAAAAAAAATAACACTGAATTTGCCTATGAAGTGAACTTGTGATACAATGAACCTTCCTTGGAGGATTATACACATTCTCGGCATACTGGGATGACCCAAACACCCTTGTGGTCTTCATACATAATTACATATATGCCCTTAATAGGACAGATGTCAACATAGATGATTAGAAGCTGTGTGAATTCTGAATTAACAAAATTAAGTGTAGAGGTCTGTGCTACAATGTACCATCTCAAATGGGTTCCAAATAGCTTCTATATAATGACTAAAATGTCCTTGTAGATATCAAACATCAATTTCTACTGCAGGAGTGGACTTTTGAGCTCACCTTTTGACATTAAACAATTAAGTCCATATTATTACATTATAAAGGCAAACCATACATGATTACTGGGAACAACAATCTCCCCCTTATGCCTTTTAATGTCAAAATCCTAAAGGAATGTCAAATCTTTAATAATAACTTTAAGTATAAGCATTTCAGGAATAGAATTAACCAAAGATACTAAACAAAGGATATAGTAATCCTTGTTTCAGGTCCATTTCTCCTTTTTTTTGACATTGTAGTACATTTAGAGAGGGTGAGGCACAACCCTTACATAATATCTGAGGGCTGGATATCTCAGTGATAAAAGTGGTTTGGTCATGATACCTGTTTCAAGAACTGGTTGAACCTTATTTCTAAAACTTTATGGTCTGGCTCAACCATTTGTAGATACCAATTAAAGTTTGTTGATACCAATTGAGGTATCGTTTTTTTAAGCTTTTTAGTTGAGAATTGGTCTGAGAAGGAGAAAAATGCTTAGATTTTGACTTGAATGATGAGTGAGTGGCTTAAAACTTCTTGTATAACTATCTTTCACTAGTTTCTTTGATGCCAAACTTTGAATGAATAATGTCATTTATTCTTCAAGTCTAATAGGGCCTCAACTTCCTTGAGCTCCTGAGTTTTGGAAGAGTATTTGAAACCCTCATGTCTTGGACTTCTGTATCCCAAATCACTTCTATTCTATAATGGATGATTACATGAGATAATGTACACGTTTGACGAAGACATTGTAACTTTCTTTGATCCCAAGGATGACCAAATATTCTTATAGATTTCACATTTGGGACTGTCATCAATTTTCTCTACTTTCAGCTTCTTAGGTATCCACATCAGCCTGATCATGATGAATGATACTTTGTCCTTGTATTTTTGTGCTAAGAATAGGGCTGCAAATGAACTGAGTTGTTCATGAATAGCTTGGGCTCAGTTCTTTAAAAGCTCAGCTCGGGCTTGTTCGTGAAATAAACGAGCTGAACTTGAATACATTTTTTAAGCTCATTTAGTAAACGAGCCAAGTTTGAGCAATGCTAAGCTCGGCTCAGTAGGCTCGTGAACAGGTTCATTTTTATTTTATTTTATTTTATACTAATATACAATTGTTTGGCCCATTTAATATAAAGCCACTCTAAATGTATATTCATTAGCCCAGTTACATTTAACTTTAAGCCCAAGTTTATTTCACCTTAAGCCCAAATTTATTTCACCTTAAGCCCAACTATACTTAACTTATTACCCTATCATCATTATATATATATATATATATATCTTTATATCAGGCATTGGATATTCTGACCAAATTCATTAGAGCAGCCGCAAGTTCCGCAACAAAACTCGGAGCATCGCTTCTCCAATCTTCAACACAACGTCGCTTCTTCCTCTTTAGCACGCAGTCGATTGTCTCTGTAATATCTGCTATGAAACCCTAAACAAATCTTGCAATATCACTTCTCTAATCCCATCTATTTCAACATTGATACATCATCGCTTCCACTCTCTTACAGCGTGGGTTTCCAATAGATCTATCCCTCAAATCTCTCTTTGGGTCTCGATGTCTCAATCCCATTTTAGTGTTGGGGAGATCAGAACAATGATCGGAATTGATGCATCGATCCATTGTCAAAACAGTTTTAGATCTAGAGTTTTTTTTTTAATTATTTATTTATTTATTTTGGATTGCAGGCGAGCTTGAGTTGAGCCCGAGCTTGCCAAAATATTGGCGAGTTGAGCCCGAGCCTAGTTTGGCTAAGCTCGCTCGAGCTTGAGCACCCTTCTGAAACTGGCGAGTTAAGCCTGAACAAGGTAAAGCTCAGCTTGGCTTGGCTTAGCTTATTTGCAGCCTTAGCTAAGAATACATCAGTCTTATTTTTCTTTACATAAGCTAGAATGCATCATACCTTATTCAGAGTATAACTAAAGTTTCCATAGCTGTTTTACCTGAAGGTAGTGTTGGTCTTATCAAGGATATCATATTTTGACCTAGATGGCTTCATTACAGGAAATAAAGTATATATCTCACCAGTTACAGATCTTACTAAGACTGTGTGAGATTGATTTATCTTCCCAGCATTATCACTGTTGTATCCTATCCTATTATTCCAAATTCCATCTATTTTCTTGGACCTCTCCTCAAGTGCCATACTTGGATCATCCTTGCATTTCTTGATATTCCATATATCCTCATTCTTTTTGAGTTTTAAGACACAGTACATGGTTATAAATATTGAGCACAGAGTTGAGATTTTTACCTTTATATTATTGATGAAAAGATCTTTGAACATTTTCAGCTCTAAACTAGATTCTTGGTTTTAGCCTTATGTGAGTCATACTTTACTGTAGTCTTTCACATTTAACAAGAACTTCTTCCACATCATCCTCATCTTTATCTTCTGAACATAGAGACTTAGTAAGTTCATGTAATACCATGATTAATTGAAAATTATACTCAAGAAATTCATTTTCTTCATTGGCTTCTTTTGGTATACCATCCCAATCAGATACAACAACTTTCTTCCCAATTCAGTGTTTGTTTATGATGATCTTTTGTTTCACTTAACTTTGCTCTTTATTGATGGCTTTAGTTGCCCTATGATATTGACCTCTGTTGAAAGGACAATTAGAAATGAAATGCCTAGTTTTTCTACAATAATAGTAGGTTTGGTTATGAGTTTGAACGTTCTGAGCTTATTGGCCAAGTATGCAACTTCATCATCATCTAATATTGGTTCAGTTTCTTTAAGAGTTTCTTTGACTTTCAAGGTTACATATCTTCTATTTGAAGTGGGAATGCCTATTCTCATTTCATATCCTTTCAAAGTGGCTTGCAGATCGTTAATCTTCTTGTTGATGATACCAATTAATGAACCAAGAGGGGGATGGGGTGAATTGGTTCTTCACTTTTCAAGATACTAAATTTCACTTCACACTTAAGTGAGGTACCTCTGAATGACAAGTATACAAACAAGTGTATGAAATGATTACACAATAAAAATGACACCAAGTTTTACAAGGAAAATCCCTCTCAATTAGAGACCAAAAACCTTGGTTCCTGGTTCAGCCAGTATAAATCCACTAGATTTATTACAAGATAATACACACTCAGCTGTCTCACTCTTTGCACACACCCTTGTACAAGATAAAACACTACTTTTCTCACTCTCTACACACATACACCCTAGCTCAACAACACTCCTATTGTCCTAAGCACCCTTGTTTAGACCCTCAAATCTCTCAATAGCTTCTACAATAATTACAAAAGATGTCAATACACCAAACACATCTTATACTAGCTATTATAACAAGATAAGAGACACTACATAGCTACAAAGATGGAACACAACAACAAATGTTGTTTTAGTTTATACAGGAAATGAAGTCTGTATACTCAAATCAGAATGTAACTTCAAAAAAAAAGAAAAAAAAAATCAACTTCAGTTCTACAGTATTCAATAGTTAAGATATACTTGCTTAACTAACAATCACTCAATGAATATCAAGGTATAACAAAGTCATTGCATAGAAGAACTGGTTTTTGCAGAAATCCAAACCTGACTTAGTCTTAAAGATGAAAACAAGTATTGACCACGACATAGTCTAATAAATTGTTCACACGACTACCAAATATCAATATATATTTGCTTAGATAATGTACATCATGAATAAAACAAGATATCAAAGTATGATCCTCAAAATAGAAGGTTTTAATGACCAACTCCATGAATACTTCAAAAACAACACATCCAGTGGCTCTCACAACTCCAAATCAATAATACACACTTGCTGTGTGATGAAAATGAAGAACACATCAAGATATCAAAATAAAAATTTCATATCAAAAGTCTGTGCACCAGAAAACTCAACTGTCCTGGTATCTAAGGCAAAAACAAGAAATGACCACTTTTATGTCTAGAGCTCAACATACATAGCCTCAAATCAATAAAAGAAACTTTCTCATATGATAATCAACATACTCACATCAAGATATCTCAATTTACGATTCAGATCAGAAGCTTATGTAACAAATACTTTATTCTACAAAAAACTGACCAAAATCTCAGGTTTGATGACTCAAAAGATACTGTAGTGCAAATATGAACTATAAGAAGTATTCTGCGGATGTCAAATATCAAAGTATACTTGCCTCAACCTTCAAGAACCTCTGTAGAAGCCTTTGACCAGATTTGACATATATGACACTAGAAAACAGCTACAACAGGCTTGGATTATCTTCATCAACAATATACACTCACCATAGAGATTTTTAAGGTAAATTAAGATCTCTCAATAATTTAAACTCACAGAAATGGACATTCAATAATGGTTCTCGAGTGACATACGCAATTTTACTCTCAGGGATACTCTCTCAACTCAAGAGGCTCACAAAATTTACACACAAGAGGCATACACTGTAGAATGTTATATAACTACATATATATACAACAATTTCTATCCAGAATATTCCCTCATCAATGATTGTTGTTGTACCAATCATTGATGAGGGAATGTTCTGACATTCCTTGTGTGAAAGGACCACAATGTTCTTGTACAGCTCACAGTTTTGTCCTCTGGTGCTCATATTTTTTTAAGGGACATATACACTCATACCAGCTGTAGTAGGATGAAGAATGAAATCCTTGTTGAAAAAGGATTGTAAATTAGTCCAGCAACTTTCTCTAACTCAAAATATACTGCACGTGTCAGTCATGTGCTTTATATACACCGAAAGACCAAAATGCCCCTCTAGAGGACACTTGTCACATATACAAGAAATTTGTGCTGTAGTCTGAGAACACTTTATCAAAGTGAATTTTTGAGTTCTGTAATACAATGTAGTATTCAAGACAAGTATAAAATGACCACACACGTGTGAAAAGACTGAAATGCCTCTGAATGTGACTGTGATCAAAGTTACATATGCTGCACCAGAAAATAACACTGAATTTTCCTGTGAAGTGAACTTGTGATACAATGTGCCTTCTTAGGAGGATTATACACATTCTCAACATACTGGGATGACCCAAACACCATTGTGGTCTTTATACAGAATTATATATATGCCCTTGATAGGACAGATGTCAACATGGATGATCAGAAGCTGTGTGAATTCTGAATTAACAGAATTAACAAGTGTAGAGGTCTATGCTACAATGTGCCATCACAAATGGGTTCCAAAGGACTTCTATAGAATGACTAGAATGCCCTTGTGGATATCAGACATCAATTTTTGGACCTTTGAACTTACCTTTTGACATTAAACAATTAAGTCCATGTAATGACCCGGTCATTTTCCTTCCTTTCCTTTACTCAGATTTTCACGGATATATATATTTTTTTTTCCGTTGATCTTTTCCTTTCTGAGTTCAGTTTCTCATTTTTTAGTGTCATCTTGAGTGCTCGGAAATAGTTTCTGAGACCCTTTTCTTTGGATTGACAACTTCCTTTAAGGACCGCGTCATTTTCAAATTTTCACTTTTCGGACACTATTCACTATTTCGTCCTTGTCCCTATTTTGTCTTTTCCCCGTTTGTCACTTTGTTTGCTTAACCTCACTTCTTGTATTCGGAGTTGGTTTTTGACTTCATGTATC
>JAOTQH010012322.1:0-18578 GCA_025631255.1 Cornus kousa | reverse complement strand
GGCGGTCATGAGCTTGGTGGCGAGACCGAGTTTGCGGTGGGTTCGGAGGACGGCGAGGGAGGTGATGTGGCCGTGACTCTCGGAGCTCTCTTCCTCCATCTTGGCCAGCACGTAGCCGACGATCTTGCCGCCGTAGTCTTCGGCAACGTATAGGAGCTGAGGCCACGATAGTATGTGATAGAAGTAGTACTTCATTTGGTAGTTCTCTGGGAGGCAGAAGAGGTTGCATGCTTGCATCGCCAAGAGGTCGTCTATGGTGGCTTTGCGTATGCACACCATGGTTGCTTGTGTTCCTACGGTTAGGGTTTGTTCTCTGTTGCAGAGAAGAGTTTGTGCACACGCGATGGGTGGTGTTGAGTCGATGGACTTGGCTCAGACAATTGGACCTTTAATGGGCTAAGAATCGGTATTTCGCTGGGCCTTCTTTGCTGAAAAATTGGATAAATTATTAAATGATGCCGGATCATTTTGCATGGTCTAATCTAATCTACACTCTCCAACAAAAAATTGTGGGGCCTAAAAAAAACTTAAAAATTGTGGATTCACTAAAATACAAAATAAACAAGAATTTTTAGGGATTGAATTGGACCACCATGGGGCTTATGGTGTTAGGTATCTAATAATTTATTAGAAATTTGGAGAGAGAAAGTGAAGCAATTATTATATGTCTCTGGGTCTCAGTAATTATGTGCTTACAATTTTGTATCAATTTTTTGGTTGCATGTCATGTACTTGCGCATAAGTAAATTTGTCAATTTTTTATTAACTTTTTGCTTGCATGTTAAGTACATACATAAGTAAATGTGTCAATTTGTCTCCGAATCTCAATTAATTATGTGCTTACACATAAGTAAATATATCAATTTTATATCAACTTTTAGCTTGCATGTTATGTACTTATTTAGTAAATGTGGCAATTTTGTATCAACTTTTTGTTTGCATGTCGGTCATTGGTGGGGCCCATAACCATGAAATAATTTTTCTTGAGTTTGTGCCTATGAAATTTATATATATATATATGCAACATGCAAAAAAACCTTATCAACTAGTTGTGCTTCTAAAAGGTCTCTCTTATGAGAAGAGCCATGAGCTCTCTCGTTTTAACCATTGAATGAAATAATTTTTTGAAATATTAAAAATCAAATCAATTATTTAGTGCATCTAAGTTTAAAAATTAGGTGCTTATGGCTTTCTCAAGAGAGAGATTTCTTAGGAGCATTACTCAAAAATAAAATTTTATCCCTAAAAGTTAATGCTGCCGACAAATTAATGATACGTTTGGTTTGATGGAATGATTGAGGAATAATAAAAGAAAGGATGGATAGAATAAGTTTTCCTTGTTTTGTTGTTAGCCAAGACACGAAAGAAGCAAGTATGGATGGATAAAGCATCCCTAGCCTTGGCCCATGTTTTTGGAAAAAAATTATCCCTCCAAAATTGGGCCCAAGAGAGGAGGCAAAGAAATAAGCTTGCCCTAGAAATATGTAATACCCAATCTCAACTTACGGAATAACTTATCAAACTGAGGAACATTCTCTCGCATGTATAATAAGGGAATATTCATAAAAAATAGTATAAGATCTCTCATTATCCACCTTCTTACCAAAAAAGAAAGAAAAAAAAAAAAAGTGTGACTTCATCTATCATTTCTACCTTCCCTTTTGTTCAACAAAACAAAATAGGAGGCACATTCTCTTTCCAACTTTCCTCGTCTATCCTTCCTTATCTACCTTGCATTCATTTTTTTCATCCATCCAACCAAATGGAGCATTCAAAGTTAAATGTTGGAGGTGCTTAACAGTAAAATAGCCATTAGATGTGACTCTTCTTTTTAAAAAAATAAAAATAAAAATAACCATTCGCTAAGATGAGAGTCAGACTAATTAAGACTTTACCTTGTGTAAAACTCCAAGAATATGATACAATTACGAATGTCAATATAATTCGTCACATTGATCTCGCCCCATCCCTTCTCTATTTAGATGAGCTTAAGGGCGGATTTGGAAAGGGAGTTGAAAACCCGCAAAGCTCTAAACCTATCCCGATTAATAATTAGTATATACAAAAATATTCTTTTATTAGCTATATATATATTTTTATTTCCTATGATAATTTTAAATTTAGATTTTCTTTTTTTGTTATGATTGTTAAATACTCGACTATACTAAAAAAAAAATTACAAAATTTATTTTTAATTTATTCAAGTTTGAAATTTTTTTTAAAAAAATTGTATGTCCTGAACCCACCTCGACTTAGTACATAAGGTAGGGTTGGATTTATTATTATTATTATTATTTACAATACTTAGGTCCTCGCCCGTGAGGATATACACCGTACCATCTTTATCTCTAATATGAATCAATAATAAATGGACGCGTTCTATTTTAATTAGGAAATCAGGGATAGTAATTAACTTACCATTTCTGATTTGGTAAGTAAGTATATACCCAGCATCTCGGTAATTAAATATGACGTGTTCATATGTATTGCTCCACATTAGCGGTTAGGATGGTGGACATCCTCACTTGTGAGGACCCTTTCTTTCTTTTTTTTTCATTAGCAAGAAACACATACACCTACCCATTTGCTCCTACAAGGACTTGAATCTTCACCATCTACTTTGGGATGTAAAAGAGATACTACTAGGACTACAAGCCTCTTGGTGTTGGGTTGATCATCTAAGTATTAGGATACCGTAATAATTAACACAAAAGAGGTAATTAAGTGAACTTATCCGGTAATTAATTAGGATACTGTTGATGATCTAAATATTGAAAGGACACTTTTATATTTTTCGCGTAAGACCTCAAATTGTATTGAGCCCGCCTTGGTGGTGGTTGTGGTAGTGGTGGCAACATGATGATTTTTTAGAAATTTAAATTTTTTTAAAAAATAAAATTATTTGGGAATAGAGTGACCATTATTCTATAGGTTTAGATGTGGAATAAATTCTCATTTATTGAGATGAATTTTTATTCTAAGGAAATAATCATTCTCACACTTTAAATTTCATACCAAACAAAGTAATGATTGGAATATTCATTTAGTTAAATTATGAAAAATGCTAAACATCACATACTTTTGTGTTATGAAAATAACTTGAATTACATGGCAGGTGACATGGAAGCTTAACTTTGTGTATTCTGAAAGCCATTTTGTTCCGGGAATAACACACAGTAGAATTGAGAGAAAAAGTAGGAAAAATTATTAATGACAAAATCCAAAATTCATAACTCTTTGATGGATGTTTCAGGGGTTAACTCTTTATCTTCAATAAGAACCCTAATTTTCTAAAGCCAAATTTTATGGGTGAATAATTAGATAAATACATAAAACTCTTAGAACTTCTTAAAATTATATTTGAGTCATCTTTCTCTACAATAAGAACCCTAATTATTGATGGTGATGTGTTTGGTAAAATTAGGGTTGAATGAAGTATATGGTCTCTTGGTTAAGTTATGGTAAATTTGTTTACTCGAAAACCAAGCGGAGTGGAACACTACTTAGCTAAAATTATTGACAGAGGTGACGCTGTATATTTAAGGAGGAGTTTTACTTGTTAGAGGTTATCCCAAACATCATTTATTATTGGTTTCCTCCCATATATCAATTTGTTTCCACCAATATATCACTCTCAAAATCCACCGTTGTATTTTTGTATTATAGATAAGGGTGTGAACATGTATTTGTGTATTATAGATCACGGTGTGTGTATATATATATGTGTGAAAAAAACATACCATTTTTCATGGGAATATATCTTTATTGCGAACTGTATGATTGTCAGCCAAATTATATGTAGCAACATACAATCACAAATGTGTGAAGAATACACGTGTGAAAAATACACATGTACATGTAGAGAACTAAAAATGGATTGGTACATGATTGTGTTTGTCATGAAAATTAGGGTTGTTACAATGCATACCCTAAGAATGTATGTTGGAGGGGTGGTAATTGGGTGGGTTTTGGATTGGATATGAATGGATTTTTTTATTTTTTTTTTGGTAGAAGGAATCTTTTGTCTATGAAGAGGTGACAAACATGTGATATTGAAAAAGCAATTCAAAATGACAAACAAAGTTTCATATTTTTTTTTTTTTTCCTCAAATAAGATTTCATTGACTACCATATTAAATTGAAAAACTGAAATTAAAACCTTGTACTTTAAAAACAACTAATAATAATAATAAAATTTTTGTTATTTTAAAACAATACTTATAAATTAAAATACATATTATATATATATATATATATATATTCTTTACATTCTTTGAAGGGACAATTTTTTTATTTTTTTTTTCAATAAGTAAAAGTGAGTAAAATAAATAAAAATAGGAGAACTGTACCTCAGGGTCAAAACAAAATAAAATCAAGTCTAATGAATAGGACAACAAAAAACGTACCACATAGTTACAAAGTTAAAACCGAGGTGCAAAAATATTAGACCCAACAAAACAAAAAACATAACCAAATAGGCCTCAAGTAATCAAAGATCAGTCCACAGACATCAACTAATACATATATACATCTTATATTGATATATTCTTTATTGACTGTTTATATATATATATATATAGATATAGATATATAAATTCCGATTGCCACCGTGAGAGAGAAAGGGTAGGAAAAAGAATACGAGGGAGAGAGACGAGGAAAAAAAGGATGGGTTTTAGAAAAGATTATGTGGTGGGTTGGAGTGGATGCCCATTCTTGACCCACCGTTAATATTTGAATTGAATAGATACTCACTTTTTACTTATTAATGATCCACTCATTTAAATTTGGATACTCAAAAAATTTAATTTAGTGAGCAATTTTAGGCAGTACGTCTTGTACATCACAAGTATGATCTGCTGTTTCAGATTGGTTTTGGGACGCAAAAGATTTCTTGATAGTGTCTAGTGAGGGCTCCAAACAAGAGATGGACCGAAATGCTCTTAAATCATCTGGTTGATGCACAGACTCATCTCTTTCAACATATTTAAAATTAATCTGTTCGATGAAGCTAGCTTTGTTTAATAATGGATTCATCAGATGATTTTGGTCAATTATTTAAATTAATTCATTATTTGTTGCTTTGAGGTATATTGTGGCTTTTGCACAAATGGTATGCAAAATACTATTCATATTGGCAGAATGAACAAGAATATTGAATTCTGATGAGTTCCTTCATGGAGGTCGTTCTTGTGTTTATGTTGTCTTGACATGGTTTAGCTTGCCAACTGTACCGGACCGGATGCTTCACAATCCAATCCAAAAACTTAAATCAGTACGTGATACTAACACCCAACCATAAATACCCAATTTCTTCCCCATCCCGATCCAATGTGGGATAAAGGACCCCTTGTAAACCTGGCCTACAAACACAAATCATTTGGAAACTTTTGGTCACTATCCAGTCTCGGCTTAAAACCTTTGAATTTGATCCTATTTTATTACTTCTTGCTGTTTTTTTTATTGTTTTTTTTTTTTTTTTCCATTGGTCGTCATCTTGGACGGTCAAATCTCTGAGACTATGTACATGGGTCTAGAAAATCATAAAAGTTACAAACATTTTTTTTTTCTTTAGTACAAAAAAAGTTACTAACATTGAAGCTTAATAATCACAAATCCGCACCAGAAGAGGTGATACTGATTATGCTTTGAATTTCCATAATCTGATGCACTTGTCATTGTGTGTGGTGACAACCTTCTGCATTCCAACAGCCAAGCACCTGATGGGAGGTCGAGAAGTTCTAGGAATGAGATCAATGCTGGCATCTTCTGCGAGCCTTACCGCTTGATTACTTTTAATGACTCCATACACGTCTTCTGTGCGATTCGATCCCCTGTTACTTTCATACATAATGCACCTTGAATACACTTCACCCGTGTTCTGATCCAATACACGTAGCACACCATCTATTCCACCAGTAACTAATGTTGATCTATCAATTTGCAGGTGATGCATAGAATATAAAAAAACATTGGGACTTACTCGTGTCTCCCAAAGCTTTTTCATTGTCCTGAAATGTAACAGAACAAGGTCAACTCGCCAAATTCACAACTCCTCCAGCATAACAATTGTCAAGAAACTTGGGAAACTATCAGAAAGCAAAGACTTGGATAAAATTAGTTAGAATTTACTAAGTTCAGATATAAGCATATTTGATAGTACTAAATTTCGCTCTCTCTGAGCCATGAAGATTAATCTTAAAGCTAACACATCGATTGCATGTTTAAATACCTCCCCAGGCATTAGTTTGAGATACTTAATGGATTGGCCCAAAAATTTAAAGCTTTCCAAATGAAAAAGAATTAACTCTAAGAGAGCTCAACTCCATGAAACAGCATGCAAACTCTTTATCAGTTAAGCATACCTAAGGTCCCAACAAGAAGCATATCCTGAAGTTGATCCAGCAAACAGTAAATGAGAAGAAGGGTTGAAACACAAGGTCCTTATGCCTGTAAAAAAGGAGTTGAAAAACAAGTCATACCATGTTATCACAATATACAATGCCTTCATATGTTTCAGAAAAGATCCAGCTACAACCAGATATCCATCCCACGATATAGATTTACAAGAAACGCCAAGAATCTAAAAAAGCTTATAATACAAACGGTAAATTTATGGAACACTTGCTTCGGCTTCGAAGGTGGGAGGGATTTGTAACTGTGTAAGATTCTTCAGTAGTCATCAACACCAATTGAAAGTGGATCACAATTATAATACATACTATAAATTTATGTGGAAGTTCACAATTGCTGAACCATAAGCTGTCTATTCATCCCATAGTTGTCTGAAGGAGGGACTTATCAAAAAAAAAAATAGTTGTCTGAAGGAGGGAATAGCTGGATGTAGGTGGTATTTTGCTCTGCGGAGGGCCTAACAACAGTAACGATAGGATTTTTTGTCACAGTTTCAGGACTGGCCATTAGTTCCTTTGAAGATCGTTTTGTATTGATTTTGTGAGGAGTGGTGGAGACAGTGTTGTGGTTTAACTAGTTCATATAATAAGCAACTGCATTTTTTAAGGTGAAAGAGTGTTCTCAAGGAGACAAATTGGGATTTTGAGGAAGAGCCTCTGTTTCCTGGAGATGGGCTTTGGCGGGATGTTTCCATGAGCCAGAAGCAGGACAAAAGGAAATATTTAGAAGTTTTAAAGTTCATCCCTTACATTTGTTGTGCCTGAAGTGTATAGGGCCCTAAGGAATTGTTATGATCGGTTTATAGGCATCAACAAAGACATGGTCAACCAGAAAAAATTCATGCGGACTCAAATTCTTGTGGCAGTGACTGGGGAGCCACTGCAGCTCTGGTGGGTAATTGGATTGGAGTTGTAGAGGTCTAATGGGATTTTCCCCATTATGTGTGGGAATGACTGGGTTCTGGTACTAGGTAGAGGTGTTGATAGAAGCTTGCATTTCCAAGGTTAAATTCTCAGCCCTAGTAAGTGGATCTTAAGATATTCTTCTTGAGCTCTAGGGATCTGAGGAATGATCATCCGTCTCACACTTTGTTTAGTTTGATGACAGAGGCTTTGAGTAGGATGTTAAGACAAACTCATAAGCGAGGCTTATTGGGTAGCTTTGTGCTTGCTGACATCATGATAATGCTATTATTTTCTGAGGCAGATGCAAAGCAGCTGAGAAATCAAAACGTGAGCCATTTGTATTGAGGTGGTTTGCAAGGTGAAAGCTCCATAGGGTATCAGATTTATCTCCTCACACTAGATTGATTGTTGATGAATCTCAAGTCTTTTGGGGAGGGTATTATGCATTGGAGGGTGAGAATGGGACACACTTTCGGAAAAGTTGTTGCCATTATGATATCAGTGCATTTGTTTGGGTTGTTGGCACCAATGACTCTGCAAATATTTGAAGGCAGAGAATTCCATAATAAAGAGATTCTGGTTAGACTTCAATTATTTGTTTCTCTGTGAGCTCTTGTTTTTAGAGGTCAAAGGAGCTTTGGTGGCCATGATCCTGAGCAAGTTGATTGCCGCAAACCCACTAAACAGGCAGTTTGGAAGTTGCTTTGATTGGTCGGACACCAGCACTAAAGAAGAGTTAAGATCAAAGATGCTGGATGTTCCGTGAGTGATTAGAGGAAATTAGGAATTGCAGGTATTTGCAGCAGCGAGACATATTTGATGTTATCCACTTCAGTGGAAAGAAGATATGAATGCTAAGAATAAGAGAGAAATTTTGGCTCATGTCTCTTCCTTAGAGAAGTTGACCGTTGCCTTGTTTATCTGTAAAACCCTAGAGCATCAGCACCACTGGTGCAAAGTCAAGCCTAAAAGCAGTCACTTCGTGAACTACCAAAGGTTAGATCTGTCCTGAATCTCACCTCCCCAGGACCTTGCTTTAGCGGGACCAGAACTAAGTCATGTCTCTCTACCTTAGAGGTGGATATTAGATGGTTTCCTCATTAACCAAGGAGAGGCAAGCAAATTGCCCAGAAGTGGTGCTTCAAGGATTGTTCATCAAGGAGCCACTTTTACCCGCTACAATCTTTTAATTGTGCGAAGAATTTAAGTTATAGCTGGTGCATTGAGTTATATATCCTTTCCTTTAAGTCCCTTGGAAAAGTTCCTCATCTACATGCTTCATGTTATCCATTTCTACATAAATGATTCTTCTCTTTCTTATTTATAGATGCGAAACTCCACATATCCTTATCATTTATCCCTCTTTTTTTATTTTTTTAAAATGCCCACACTAGATATTCGCTTCAAAAAATAAATCTATCTACTGTTGTAAATTTTTTTAATTGCCTTTTCTTAACTGAATTTGAATTCAATTTTGAAAGCTTCCAGTTTTCATTAGTGTGTGAATCATACTGTTGGTCAAGTTCAAAAAAATAGCATACAACATGAGATGGAGGTAGAGGATGAGTAACACACACACACAGTGTGTGTATGTGTGTGAAGCAAATTATAAGCACAGCAGAAATGCAATTATAATCAAAATCATTACAGAGAAGGCATATCATAAAACCTGAGGAATCACTTGACCTTAGGGCAGCTACCCGCTGACCAGTTGAAAGACCTGATACTGTGAGACCACCAGTTGAGGAACCACTCATAATCAATTGATCATCACTCAGTGATAAGCATGTCACTGGCCCAAGATGCATTCTGCAAAAAGGAATATGTGCAGTACATTAAACTTATTAAGTAATTTAAAAATCATGGAACAAATTGCTTCCCACCTTACCTCTTAACAAGATTAAAGAAAACAAATTCTCCTAATCCAAACTGTCATACAAGAAAGATGTGTCCAAACAGGCTAAAAATGGCATGAATAAAGCAACAGATTACACAACAGTTTACTTTTCAGGGAAACACTTATAAGCAACCGTTGTTGGGTGTGTTGTAGAAATTTGCCTAGTCTGAACATTTAAATGCGTTTTGTTGAGCCTAATATATAGTATTTCTGCTTAAGAGTAAACCAACTTCAGTTGTGGTGTTCTTCGATTACCCACTTCAGAAAATTCAGCTCATCATATGCACAGAAAAAGTATACATACAATGAATTCCACTTTGAGCGAATAATTGTGTTCACGAGCAAAAATTATAATGACCACAAGAAATATTGGACTTAATAATATTATCATTTGTGCTGCCCTAATTCCTAATTACTTCACAGAACGAATTAGACACAATTTATGTAACCAGTTAGTTTTGAAGAAATGTGATTGAACTGTAGCCATTCAAACTTTAAGAACATGTCTGTGTGTGTGCGCGCGCGTGCGTGTGTGTGTGTGTGTGTATGTGTGATAGAGAGACTAAAGTTCAGCTCAACCTAGACTTGCTACTAAATTGATAGAACACTGGAAAGGTGAGAAAATAAAAGATCAAAAAAATTTCTTGCAATACGTACTTAATAATTTGAGAACATTTCCTGCTATACATGTCAAATACGCGAGCAGTACCATCTTCACATCCAACCACTGCCTCTGGATCTACATAACTGCAAACATAAAAGATTGAGGTGTTTATCCATAAACAACAAAAGCATGCATCCTAAATAATAGCATGTAATTGAATCAGTTCAAACATAACTGAAAATATTAGATACTATATGAAGGGAACAATTCGTGTAAAGAGCCCTGGTGAACTTTTAGAAGTAGTTACCTTGTAATAATTAAAGACGTGGAATTGTCCTATAAATGATATATTAAGGAACAAAATTGAAAAGAATCATCAATAAGTTGCTCCAATGTAAAAATCAGAGTAATTCATGATTTATCTTCAAGCAAGTTTTGGCTATTTAACAAGAGAGATCTGAAAGTTCGTTCAAAGTTATTCTTTGCAAGTAACAAAAGCTTACTGTGCTTTGCTCAAGTATGGAAAAAAAAGAAAGAAAGGATGAAAGGCTCTACTCGGGTTCTCCATTGATCATGGTAAATTGTTTCAAACTCGAGGGCGAGTTTTCTCTGAGGAGGGGGGTCTGGTGCAAATAATTAATGATGCTTTGGAAAGTGCCTTGGGAAAAGTCGAAGTGCCATTCTTGTTTTCCGGTACCAAGTAATTAAGCTTTGGAATTACCAAGTATTTACTTAGGAAAGTGGTCAAATGTTATTACCACTGATGGTCTTTGGAGTGGGAGAGAGTGGACCTCCGTTTTCATCAGTACCATCACAACCAAATTGAGCAAATGCATATAATATGTCACCTCCAATAGCTTCAGGAGTCAAAATATTAGCTAACTTTATTTCCATAAGTTCTCATTCAAAGATCAGTTGTCTTCCATTCTTCCTCAAGTTTCCATTACCAATCAAAGAAAATAACTGTTGAAGGGTTTAATAATCTAATCCTAAAATTTTCCATAGGTCGATTTTTCCCTTTTTAAGCTAATTTTAAAGGATATATTTTGTTCTATGCCAGCGTTAAGAGCTGTTCTGTATGGTCAATATTTCTATAAACAAATCATATCAAAAAGATGTCTATAACACTAAGAGTATTTGTGCTGCAAAAGAAGTCATCAAACAGGGTATGAAGTGGAAGGTTACAAACGGATCCAAGGTTCATTGCTGGTCCAACAATTGGCTCCCTGATCCAGCTAATTTTGCAGTGATTTCCACTCCATCAACCACAACTATTGAGACCGTCGCTGATTTAATTGATCATGACTCCAAGTCTTGGAAAATGGATCTTGTTCGTTCTACTTTCTACTTTATGCTTTCGAGACGCCAACCTTATTTTGCAAGATTAATATGCTGGATATAGTCAAATTTTGTGTAGTGAACCCTTATCAGGTTCCTTATCTCTCATGATTTCAAAGAGAAAATTTCAGTCTAATCAAAAGAACTTAGCTGATACAAGACGTAACACATTGTGAGAGTAAATGTTTGAAAGCAACAAGGCACTAAGAGTTGAGCAACTTATTTTAACGCAAGTTGGTAACTGAGATTGATTCTTGTACTTAATGTTTGTTTGATTTTCAAGTTACAGCAGCTTGAGGTTAGTTCCCACTGTTTGCTGACATCAACATCCACTCTTTGGTCATATGCTAGTTACGAAGAACATGTTCCTACTTTTCTATTTTAGACCTTTAACACAGTTAACTAATGGAATAGCAGAATATCCGTCAGTAGTCAGTAAATATAAGTTGGAAGTTAGCTGATGTATAAAGACTAACCATACAATAAATACACTGACCACCCACATTATATTCAGGTCAAGGCCCGCATTACCAACACCTACAACCCCCAAATCAGTACACCCAAAACCCACTAACGTTAGCTACCACTACCAGACCAATGAACCCTCAAATCACAACTATGTAAGACCCACTACATAGTCCAATTTCTCTTTCTATATTTTTTTCTCAACCACCACCACTGTCATCAACTCACAACCAACCTCAAAACCATCGCCACTTTCCCCTTTTATTTTTAACTCACTTAATGAGACAAGCCAAGTTGTTCATGAAAAGTTAGATTCATTTATAGCTCACATATGGTGAAAGAGACACATAGTAACATATAACTTTGCGAGCTAATTAAATGTAGAGTAGGTAACTTGATCATATTATGTTAGCTAAAGTTCCCTAATCATAATGAAATCCTGCACATCTAGCGTGAGATGTAGGATGTTGACTGCATAAAAGGTTTAAGCCAAGTTAACACAACAGATATTAATTTACAACTTTAAATGTTTAGCAGTGACATGTTACAATCAAGAGAATACCAATAAAACTCACCGCATACATAAACCGTTTGAAAACAGGTTTTCACGTGAGGGAAATATATTTCTCTCCGCATTATGCCGCCTCCATATGCATATACGAGTCCCAACCAAACCGACAACCTAAAGAAAAATAGTTAAAGATATCCAAAGGTTACAAAGCAAGCAAAGCTGTAGAATTGACTCATAAGTAAACCTTGTCAATAATGCTTAAACAGTTTAAATCTCGAAGAAGAAAAATAATTAAATTAGCTAGAAGCACTGAAGATGATTAGGTCAGAGAAAGCTCATCACTCTACAGATCCAAACTTCACATAAAACCACAAGAAAGGAAGGCAACAGATGAGCCAGGTAGTCCACTTAAGATTAGTTTGATCAAAATGACACCAGTTAAGGTATAGCTCGAGCATGTATTGAACTAGAGAATCTTAGTTCAGTCCCCGCTTGGCGGGAAATAGTACAGTTCTAGCCCTGATACTGCAAAGAGTCAATGAGTAGTAGAGGATGTTGTCAGGGGCTTATTTGTTATTACTTATATAATGTCAGGTGCTTATGTGTATTTTCTGAAACTTGTTAGTATAAATAGAATGTGGTGGAAGGATGAAAGTATCATTTCTTTCTTTCCCCATCTCTCTCTTCTTCTCATAGGATTGAGAGAAAGGAAAGAGAAGTAAAAGGAATATTCACCTGAGACTCTTGTCCCCCTACTGGAGCTCCCCAAACCAGAAGTGGAAAGGGGCTACTTAGCGAAAAGAAGCGTCAAAAGATTTGCGCTCACTGTGCTCACAAGATGTTTAGGCTTCACTCAACTCGAATTGCTTTGAGCGAAACTTCTAGAAAGTTTAGGCACTTCTACAGCTTTGTTTAGTTATTTTTTATGTGTAATGCCTTGATCCGCTTAACAGCTCTATCACTATTATTTTTTATTTTCTTCAGGGAAAAAAAAAAAAGTCAGCTAAAAAAAATAAATCAAACTTAATATTTTTAGTAAGTAAAGGCAACTATTTCTTATTAAAATAATTCCAAAAGAATTGGCTTACATGACAATCCAAGAGATGGTTTGAACTAAACCTTTTTTAAGTCTACTATTTAAACAAGTTGAGAGTAAAAAAAAAAAAAAAGAGGAACTATAATAAGAAACAAGTTGAGAGTAATTCCTATGTTAATCAATATCATGTTCTGGTCTACCACATTTACAATCACCAGCTTCCAGAACCAAGAAAAAAAAAAAAAAAAAAAAAAAAAAGAGGAACAAAAAAAAGCAACACAATTTATTAGCTTATGCTTCAAAAAAAAAAAAACAAAAATTATAATAAAAACAACGGTCAACCCAAAAGAAATGATAGGCTGTTCTGTCGGCAATCCGACTTTCCTATGCCCAAAAGTTTCATTTAATTCCATCACATAAACTCTCATATCACCTCCTGAATTCATCTAGGCTAAATCAGTCAAGATATTACCTAGAAAACTGAGTTAAAATAAGTACCCAACAAGAAGTTGCAACAATAGATTATTTGGTGCAAATACATGGTTGACAACATCTCTTCCAATCATAGAGAAAAATGAAAGCATTATATCCCATATATATGGCATATAAACAAGACCAAACACCCTTAGAGACATTATAAAGACATGCATGATTGCACATAGTAAAATATAGACGCACCCATGAAAAATTAGTTGGATATTTCATGCAAAAGCTGAACAATGTGTAAAGCAATTGCAAAAGAAGGTGCACTAGAAACAGGTTTCAAATGCAGAGAAACCACAAAGTAAGATGGATACTGGTTTCTTCATTGTACCTTGTTCTCATCAAAATCAAAATCAACTAAACGGGTGTTATCTGGAAGAGAATATTCATCCAAACATTTGTATCTTTCTGCTGACCAGAGACGCATCACCTAGCATCATTGTAAACCAAACTGTTAGTAAAAAAGTTCCATAATTTCTATGTAGCATAAACCACCCGGAAAAATAAATAAAATCTGCAGCAGAGGGAATGGATGAATATTAGAATAATATTATATTCACATGTTTGTATGTCTATATAAATAATGTGAAATAAATTATACTGGATACTATGAGGAATTAGAATCATCACACTAATTGAGGGCACATGAGAGAAAGCAAAAAGATCAGAATCATGTGCATTGATGACAAAGATTGCATCTTACAGAAAGTAATACCATTGAAGCTGAAGATACTCAAGAAACAAGGAAAGTCCAATAATGCAAGTTAGGCTACTAGGAAGAGAACACATATCATGTCTTATAACTTTATAGAAAACATCAGCTTAGCATAGAAGAATTTAAGCAGACAACACCAAAAAGTTGGGCATGTCTATTGTCAGTCTGGACACAAAACATTGCAGTTTGAAAGCAATTCTAGACAACCCAGTGTTACTTGGTGACAAGCTAATAAAATCTTAACCATATGGAAAGAATTCCTTCTAAAGAGCCACAAGATAAAATAACTACTCCTAACAAAATAGAAAAATATCGCTTTGTTTTTCTTAAATCTTGACAAACACAGAATGCATTACAAGTCCAAGGCGTCATAGACAGGTCATAGAAATTGGTTAAGACTTGAAGAAATTAAGTAAAATTTAAGATCAACATATTGGAAGCTGAAGTTAAGGCAACATCCTTCAACAGGCAATTTAGATGCAAAGAACAGTACTGGTCCAACAAACAGATGTCATAGGTCATTACCATGATATCACTCTCTTTGATATCACTGTCACAACTTTCATTGGACAAAGTCCTGATCATTTCCTTTCCCAACTCTATATCGCTGCAGATCTGGAGGTTAAGTAATAGAAACTTGACCAACAATGACTTAAGTACCATTTACTCGATCAATCCCAATAAAAGAGGAAATTTTTACTTGCAGTTTATACGAAACTCCCAAGGATGCTATCAAAGTTACTGGCTAGTACTTAGTGTAAGATATCATACCTTATCACCTACACCGGTAAGAATCAATCCCATCTTCATTCGGCACTTCTCAACCCTAACAGAAAACAAGGTCAAAAGGACAATTCACTCACAAAAGTCACATATA
The DNA here is from genome assembly GCA_025631255.1 of Cornus kousa. Lineage (NCBI taxonomy): Eukaryota > Viridiplantae > Streptophyta > Magnoliopsida > Cornales > Cornaceae > Cornus > Cornus kousa. The sequence goes on along the minus strand of JAOTQH010012322.1, from coordinate 3,336 downwards.
GACTCAAAATTGCTTAACACCTCCAGATATATAACAAACTTAACATTTTGCCGGAAGTACCAACTTTTCTTTTTCGACATTAACAATTAATAGCTGCAAATTGAAGAAATTTAATAATTGTTCATAAAATTTTGGAACTTTAATTTAAACTGATCATTGTACCCATTTAGAATGAAAAATTCAGACTCCCACCAACAAGAAAAGTATATATCTTGCATTTAGAAAACTGAAATAAATTGCTTTTTTTTGGAGTGTTAGCAAATCTAACAAAAGTTCCGTTCGTCAACATGTCTATCATCCCTCCAACATTCCACTTAGGCATGTCTTTCATCTCAGCAACATTCCATTATCTTTCTAATTGAACCCAATTATTGACTCACTACATTCACCAGAAAAGAACACCATGTCCATCATCAACCTCCATATTAAGCATCACCATCAACCACGTCAAATTAGAGTAATACTAAAATGTTTTATTAATATAAGTTCATAGATGAAATACTTACTTATATCCAATTGAGTTGATATATTTTTATGACAAACATGACAAATGTATATAATGCAATAGTGAGATTAACAAAAAATAAATTCAACATCAAGATATTGACAGGTGTAATGTAAGCTTCGCTTGCCACATTTTTATAATATATACATTAAATACTAATTCAATTGAAATCAGTTTGAAGATTTTTTCAAGAAGTTCTGAAGCTTCAGAGATTTAGCATGATTGAAAATTTGAAACCCAAGAGATCCAACATGAGATAACTAGAATACCAACCTGCTCCACCTCAAGTTCTTAGGAAGTAGATTTATTGTTGGAATTGTAATTTGTCAATAATTTTTTTAATTGTTATCTAACCAGTAGCTATCTTAAAACTTTGGCAACACCATTTTGGAAATTCTAGCAGCCTACCACTTTCAAAAGTCCATAACGCCTGATACGCATATTTTACCTTGTATGTATTACTGACTACTGAATTAAGATCCTCAAGATCCAACGAGTTGTGATTAAAAGTATAAACATCAATGCAGATACAAAGTGCAACAATTGATAATAAAATCTGGTGCTTTAAATAACAATAAAATGAATGGCTTACAAGAAAAAAAGAAAGAGAAAAATAAAATTTACCCAACTGAATGACCTTTCCACTGGTAGATATCAATCGGTCTTTCGCGTAAAGAGAATCTATGCCAATCCATAGCTACCTCCTCCAAATGTATCTTCAATGATCTCTCTGAACACATCAACGCATCAAAGAGGTCTGCAGAGTTCCTCCTTTCTTGCTTGGAGTATATTACTTGTAGCAACTTATACTTATTGATGACTGTTCCCCTTCATTGGGTTAAAAAATAAAATTTGAAGATAGAGGAGTTACCTTGGTCAGTAATACGGAAGAGATACATAAATTGGTATGAATTTATCAATAGAGCTGAAAATAGCACGCTTACCAAAAAAAAATTGTCAATGATCCATATTATAATATTATGAATCTATCACCAAAAAATAAATATTAACTTTTAAATACTTCATTTAATGACAATGACTTGCATAAATTCTTTTGTAGACTACATTTAAAAATAATAAAACTTGATACTGACATTACTTACTTAACAGAGAGAGAACTATCTTAAACTTGAAATTCCAACAGTTTACAAATTAATATTCCAACAATGGGTGCACAAGTAGAGTACAGTGACTTAATTAAGAATTATTATTACTCAATGTGACCACCAGGAAAAACAAGATCTACTAAAAGTTAGATTCTTTTTTCTTTTCTTTTTTCTTTTTCCTCTCATCCAGTCCACCCAGCCCACACAGAAAGTAGAGAAAGAGAGGGGGGAGGGAAAAGGAAAAGAAGTACAACCATAATATACTAGCATGAGAATATGATACACATGCAGTTTCCAGCAAAACCTAGCATCAGCATAAGATGTAAGTTGGCTTTATTGTTTATAATCTAGAACAAAATGAAGTTTAGGTTGGTTTAAGGAGGTCCCAACAATGCAAATAAGCACTATTCAGGGTAATCTTTACAATGCTTTTAAAGGCTTTAAGTAATCTTTCAACTAATACATACACATGTTTAATAGAGAATTCTGCATAACCTTAGCACAATGTTGTACCACAACAAGAACAAATTTTACCCAATACCCATTTATCATAGAATCTCAGCAAGATCAGAACAAATTTAAGTGCTTTAAACAAATTCCACTGAACATAATGTTAGTGTACACTTTTAAAATCCATTTTCTTATTCAGAAATAACACAAAAACCGTCATTCCAAATATTCAGTAAAATCAAAAGCAGCAGCATCAATTTGAAGTGCTTCTATTATTCACCCAAGTTAAAAGCTTAGCTTTTTCCCTCAAAGTTGCGTAACAAAAAATAAATAATAAATAAAAAACCTAAATATATTAAACCCAAAGTTACCAACTAGTATAATTCGATACAAATATTTCAATTCAATTTGCGCTTACTTTTTGGCTCCGTTTGGCTGCTCAGAAATTGTAAGCAAAGGGGGAAAAAGATGCAAATTTTCCTATAGCATTTCCTTGTTTTCCTATATCTTATTCAAATCAAATGAAAGTGCAAAATTGAAGAAAAAGACAGAGGAATTGAAGGTAAGGCCTACCAGTATCTGCAAACGGTGGTGCAGCGAACGACTTCGATGAGGTCGAGAAGAGTGAAGATCGTACAAAGAGTGTCGTGACTGAGGGCGTGGATTCCTTTCCTCCTCTTCGACGGTGGTAGACCGCCCGAGGTGGTGGTGTTCATCCTTGTCCTCGCCAGAGGTATAGGTATATAGATTATATGTATATATTGAGAGAGAGTGTGTTACGGACTACTTTTATTCTCTTTTTCGGTTTGTTGTACTTTCTTATCTATCAAAGTTTTTCTGTGTCTAAGTTTTAGCTTGGCTGATTTCATTTTATGGGCTTCTTCTTCTTTTTCCTTTTTTTTTTTCTTTTTTTTCTTTTTTTTCTTTTTTCTTTTTATGGTTTTGACTGGGACTTGGAAAGCACATCAAATCTATATATATAGTAGAGGTTTTTTCTCAGAATAATTTTTTATTTTCCAAGAACTAAAAAAAAAAAACCAAAAATAATACAAAATTTTGTTTTTGGACAATTTTTAAAAACTATTTTTTAAAAAAAATCATTTTTAGAACTGTTATTTTATTATGTAATTTTTTTATATTAATAATAGAAAACTGAACCAAGCAACTCAAAGTTTTTTTTTTTTTACATTTTTCAATTGATTTTACCTTTTATTTAACATGTAAATGGATTGGATAAACCTAATTTGATTCAAATATGATTGTTTAGCTAAAGAA
>JAOTQH010012217.1:0-18597 GCA_025631255.1 Cornus kousa | reverse complement strand
TCGATCGAACTTGCAGCTTTTGCACTTTTTCTTCTTTTCTGCTTCTTTTCTCCTCCACTTTGCTCCTTTCTTTGGTTTATCTCAGAAATGCTTCAAATAAGCTCTTATTAGGCTGAGTTAGCTTATTTTTGGGATTAGCTCCTGAAAATAGAAATAACACGTAATAAGTCTAAAATGGTAAAATAAGATAGAAACAAGTTCTAGAATACCTAAGTTTAACGGGTTTAAATGCATACTTTTCAGTGCTCATCAACATGTATAAGTTATTCCGGGTAATTACGACCCACAGGGTACTACCTAGTGCGCACAATATCGTAGGGAGAACTCATATCTCCCGTACTAGAACCGAACCTTAGCCGTGACATTTTTATGTCCTACAAGCTTTCCAAAATCAATAAATTAGACCAAAACTTATACAAAATCAACAAGTTAGGCCAAAAGTTATACAAAATCAAATAATGCATAGAAACCACCTTTCATGCACAAATAGACTTGAAACCACACAAGTCATGTCCTAGGATTTCATGTCTGCAATGACATATAATATGTCGTATCTTCAATGTGCGATATGTTACACATGCAAATGTGTACAATGTCGAATCTTCAATGTGCGATTCGTTAAACGTTATAGTGACGTTATAATTCGACTAAATCAATTTACCATCAAGTAAGCTACAAGTACTAAATATTCTAAAATTTAGTAACAAGCTTCTAAGGTAAATATATTAGTACACAACAAGATACATTTCTAGGAATTAACAAGTTAGTAAATCAAATAACTTCTACACAATATTTATAAGCTACACATGCTTTGAATTTCTAAATATAAATTAAACCAAGTTACTATCATGCAAGCGACAATTATTAGGGATACACCAATCTAGTAATAAGCCTTAAAAGTAACTTTATTATTTTTATATAATATTTCATCAATATAACAACAAAATCTCTAAAATTTAGAAAGCTAGTAAATGAAACCATTTACTACAATATGTTATTTAATATATATCAATATATACTAAACATGCTTTTAAATCATAATCACATGAATATACAACAAGTTTAAATCCATGATTTAAGCATAGAAATGATATCAAATACTTGATTAAATCAATAGGACAATTAAATAAAATTTAATTAAATTGAATAATTAAATTCCCTAGATTTCAAAGCTCATCCAAATGACTTCAAATTAATATATATCAAAGATCGTGTCATGGTCATCACATATATCAAGTCAAAGGCTTAATTAAATCATTGGAACCGTTAAATGAAATTTAATTTAATTATATAATTAATATCCCTAGATTTCAAAACAAGTCCAAACGTTTCCAAGTTTATATATATTAAAAACCAAGTCAAGGCCTTTAATAATATCATGTCAAAACTTATTTTCATGCAAGGTACAACTATATATAATTCAAAAATTCATATATAGACATACATACAAGTTATATAAACCCTAAAAATACATAAAACACTAAGCTTATAAACATGAAACACCCCTACCTCACAAGATGATTGTTCCTCTTGAATTCAAAGAAAGCAAAGGTTTTTCAAGAAACCCTTCAAGCGTTTTGAAGAGGAAGGTGAGGGGAAGCTTTTGTTTCCCAAGGGTTAAGTTCGAATGTCAAGGGAAGTGGTCCAAAAACAAGGTGGTAGGTGTAGGGTTCCAAGGTCCATCAATGGTGGGAGAGAGAAAAAGTGAGGAAGAAATAGAAATAGTGGAATTTGATGGGATTTTACACTCACTATGTGCACTAACACTACCTCTCACACACACACAACCCATCCATACCCTTCAATTGTCAACCAATCAAGCCTCCTCACAAGATCACATCATGTGCCTACGCTTGTCATCATCTAAAGTCACCTTCCAAGGCTTAATCTAAGCCTTATACTTATCAACAATCCAAGCCAACAAGTGCATCAATCCTAGGCCAACAAGTGGATGAATTCTCACCCACATGTCATTATCCAAGGATTCCAAGGGTTACCAATAGAATAATGACAAGTGGACCAATGGGTGTGACACTTGTTACACTTTTCAAAAATTACAAAAAGGTCCCTCGACCAAATATCTTGCAAATTAAATTACAAAATGGTTCCTAAAACAAATATTCCAAGAAATTTTAATTACAAAAAATACTGCATAAAACAAGAATGATTCCCAAGAAATTATACATCCATACCCTTTATGCAAAAAGTAAACAAGTAGCATGTTTTTCTACAAAAGTAAAACTACGTATTTCATAAAAATCAATCATTATGGATGCATGCAAAGTCGGGATCAAATCTGAGCACAAAAATTGAGGTTACGAAAAAAGAAATTATAACCAGGAAAAGGATGAAAAAAGAAAAAATGTCAGAAACAAAAAATGTGAAGGTGTCACGGTCCTCACAAGGACGTTACAACATCTAGAAAAGTAGTGTCGGAAACTATTTTCAACACTCAACATGTAATACCCCTAATATTAAAAGGTGTGATACCCCCAAATTTCTACGTGTAGGTTGGCCAGGCCCACACCTGAAAGCACGAGAATATTGAAACAATTTAGTATTTAAACGAACATATAATACAAAGATGAATAATAAAAAATGAATAAACCGCTGAAGAAAACTAATAAATGAATATTAATTAATTAATAATTCTCCAACAATTACAACTCGAGAATCCTGTGACTCAAGGACCCCTTAAAACATTATCCAATAATTCAATACTATTTAAAAATACACAAGCTGAATAGATAAATAACAGTCTCCCAGCTGCGGATCCTCAACCTCGAGATTGGAACTTCGAATAACCTGAAAAATAAGTCGCGGGTTAAACCTTACGAGCAAGCTCTCTCTACTAAGCCTCTGAAAACCAATAAACAGATCATTTCTACCAAAATCATCCCTAATAAAATCTTAACTTTAATATGCGATGCTATAAATATATATATATATATATAAACTTATATAAATAATACAATTCCTATCCATTAATTAGCCCATTAAAATATTCAAACCATAACTTAACCAATGATTAATTAATAATTATACCTAAACCAATCCACCAATTTAATTTTGATAATTTAAAGTACACATCCAAAATTTAAGCTTTGAAAAATCATCCATGTCTCCAACAATATTATTTTATTAATATATATATATATATAAAATAATAAACCAACCTGTAACTACTAGACTATTCTAGTTTAAGAATATATAATCCTAATCCAACCTATGCATACCATAACCATAGATGATATTGTAATCATCTAACATATAGCAATACGATTACACTTTGGCAAATCAACCATGCCATTACAAATATATATATTTATATAAATTGGCAATTCAACCATGCCTCCTTTAAGTATTTATACATTGACAAATCAACCATGCCTCCACAAGTATATTTTTTTTTACAAATTGGCAATTTAACCATACCTCCACAAGTATATTTATTTATACATTGGCAATTCAACCATGCCTCCATAAGAAATATATATTTATACTTGTAAACTAGTAATCCATCTATACTTGCTATATATGTATTTTATTTATACAAATATTTAGGCAATATTTTTAAGTCTTAGGCAACTCATCTATGCCTACAATTCAACCATGTACCAACCTTACACTTAACAATACTAAATCATACGTAGACATCCCATGCATATTAAAAGCATACCATTAATTTAATATCCGGCCTATTATGATTAAATCAATCACACTCTCTATCAGCCATGATATACCAAACACAATTTATAGTATTAATTATCTTAAATGATATACATATCCACATATATTATCTAATATAAATATATGTACTACATTTTCCATAACAATCCTTGGTTATTTAAAATCACACACACACACACACACACACACACACACACATATATACACCTCATTTCACACTAATCACATATTAATAAATTCATATATATACATATATGAAATAAATATATGTATATATTTACATATAAATACACTTCCTTCCATAACCAATTTCTTAATTAATTATAATTACACCAATTAAATGTAACTAAATATCATAGTAGCATTCTACATCCCTCAAACACCTAAAATGCATCCTCTAATGATAAATTTAAACATTAACAAGTTTGAAACCAATTTTGGGACATCACTGGAACCCACAATAACTTTTTGGAACCCCAAACAGTGTCTCATGCGGCCCCACGCACCTCCACAATCTCCTACACATATCGCACGCGCTTCCACACACTTTTCCACGCTCCCACGCGCCCCTCATATGCGCTGGAGAGTGAGCACATGTACACACGCATTGGGACGTGCTACCGCCCGCGCGTGCGCGGGGCCAGGCACACTGGCTACCCTTCTTGCTGACATGGCGAGCCCGCATTTGCCGGTTGCGCAGTTTTCCCGTGGGTACGACTCATGGAATCAATTTGCCAACCTTAATGGCCCAGATCCGTGCGCACCATAACACACACATGTCGCGCTGCATTGGATTATTTCTAATGGTAAACCCCAACTCTATGGCTCAGATCTGCACGCCCATCTTCTTAACATAATCCATACAACACTGGATTGGTCGCCCCTTTTTGACGCGCCGATTTTATTACAGACCCAGTGCATATATAAACAAACAGTATATATATATATAACTAATTTATACATAATTAATTACATATATATAATTCTAAAAATTTGAAAATTACTCTAAAAATATAGAATCAGTGCAGAAAAATCTAAAAAATTCCCAAAAGATCAGTCTAATTGTTTTGGGCCTAATTGAACATATATAATTAAATTAAGATTTATTTAATTTAATTAATCATACTACACAAGGTTAAAGCAACTTATAAAATTTTCAAAAAAATATAATTTAATTAACCTAACCTCACATACAAGATTTAAATTATCAGAACAATTCATACATATATTCACTTATACTTGTAAAGAATAAACATACTCATCTATTCTGATTAATAATTTAATTTAATAAAATAAAATTATTATATCTATCATCAAGGTGATAAACTTATGAGTTCTAAGAGGAGAAATAGAGAAGAACTCGCCTGTATCTTCCAAATCCGGTCTTCTCTTTCTTTAATCGGCCTTCGCCTTGTTAGCCCTTCTTCTTCCCTCTCTGACTCTCTCTTACATTTTTTCCTAACGTGAAAACTTTTATCGATAAAATCTTAAGTGTATATTTATACACATAAATACCTACTCCTATTCCAATAATGACTACCAAATAAAAAGGAAATTACCAATTATTAACTAATATATATATATATATATATATAGACACACATATTTTATATAATATATATATATGCATATCACCTTCCATAATTAATTATTAATTAATTAAATCATAAATACCTATATATATATCCATAAATATATTCTTCCATAACACTTATTAATTAATTATATTTATATATAATTAAATATATATTTATAATTATACAAAAATGATTATTTATATAATCACAAAACCAACAACATATCAAGATAATCACTAATATCAACTCAAAAGTTTAATTACATCATTGGAATAGTTGAATAGAATTTAATTAAATAAAAATAAAATGCTATTTTTTTTGACACAACCACCTTTCTTTGACTTGTATCTTTAACTCACAGTTCAATACTTCAATGGGGGCAAAAATTCATCAATAGAGACATTAAGTGATAAAGCACCCCTCCTAACCTAATTGTTCGAATAATCTAGGCAACCTAAACCCCTTATGTAAATGTTTACCATGTGTAGATAGTGGGGAATGTTTTTAGGTGGTTTTAGTTATGCATATAATTTTGTTTGATATATTTTCTGTTTGCAAGACTAATTTTCGAACATCAACTTTAAAGAATCTACTACTGTTGATTTTCTATAAAACTGTGTAATTCAAGCTCAACACTAAAATATACTTTTGACTTGACACTGTATATCGAAAAAAAATTATTTAATCTTTTTCACGTGTTCTATCAAATAAATTAGACAGAAAAAGGAAATCATACCTTCAATCAACTTGTATGTTTGATCAATATAAGAGAGCACTTGATTGCTTCCTAAAGAACCCTTTGACTCTTCCGCCTCTTCGCCTCTATGATCCTGGAAAGGAATTGATGAAGTTATTACGAAGTTGGTGGAAGAAATATCAATTATCTGTAATTTTTTGGACCTTCCATCCCTATTGATTAGTAGTAAGAAGAATTAATTTATTTTGATTATAAGTTTAGTTTTATACATTGTTGTTCAAAAATCTTAATTTTTAGATTATTCAAGTGTTTACTTGGTTGTGATGCATTTGCTGCTACTTTTCTTCTTGGTATCATACTGAAAATTTGAAATTGAAGGTTAGTGTTCAATATGCTAATTTTGTTCTTGTTAGCGTTTATGATTTGAAGGGAATGGGGATGTAAACTATTAAAAGTTGTTAACTGGTGGTTTTGTACTTGTGTTTGGATCAATATGTTTATATATATATATATTGGGATTGGATTTTTTTTCTTTATCCTATGCTTAAGCTGTTACATTTTCAGGTTGTGAAAAGGGGAATTTCCTTTTCAAATTTGGGACTCATTCGTTTGAAAAGGTGAAAATGGGGGAGATGCTTGTAGCATTTGAGGGCACAAAGAGCCAAACTTGAATGATCAATAATAACACATGTTGATATTTGGGGTTAAATGTGTTATTTGTGGGACATGATTGTTGGGCATATGGTATTCTTGCTATGTATTAGGTTTTCGGGACATGGATAAGTGATGTTTTCTTGGTAGGTTTTTGGGTAAATGGCATACTTTGTGTGTGTCATGATGCATTTTAAACTTTATGTTCAATCATTTATTTTGGTTATTTCCGTGTGTCATGATGCATTTAGAGATTTTTTTTTCTTTGCTTTTGTACCGGTATTATTATGGTATGAAAACCCTCAGACTACGTTTGGTGTGCAGCTTCGAATGGAATGCAACTAAGAATAGAATGAGAATGGAATGAAATGGAATGCAACTAAGAATAGAATGATATTGGAATGGAATGAGAATATTCCGTTGTTTGGTATGACATGCTAAATTGTTATGGAATTGAATGATTATTACCATTTTATTGTTTGGTTGACCATCATTAAATCTGGAATGAAATAATTTTTCTCAAAAATACCTTTTCATTAGCTTACATTGTTTTTTAATAAAATTAATTTAATTAATATTTTGAGAATTATGGAATGTTATAAGATGCACAATACTGCTGAAAAAAATAAAGAAAAACCATCAAAAAAAATAAAATATTATTTTTGACTCCAGATGATTGTTAATTTTTATTTTATATTATCATTGCTCCATATATAATGTTTGAAAGGAGAAACAAACTTTTCAACACAAAGATACATACAAAAAAAAGAAAAAAAAGAAAAAGAAAAAAAAAAGGTGATATACTCAGATTAATACCTGTAATTTGGTTGAAAATCCTGTAACTTTTTGTCAATGGCAACCTTAGGTATATTAAGAAGAGAGGGAAGGTGAAAGACATTTACCACGTCTAATAAAGAAGTTAGAAAAATGGAATGTGAAATATTTTTTTGTCTGTATGAAATATTTTTGCCTTATTGAAATGTGATAAAGGGCTTATTGAGAATATTACATAAATATTTAATCTTCCTATGGAATGGAATGGTCATTCCATAGATTTAGTAATAGAATGAATTTTCATTCCAATGAATGGTCATTCTTGATTCTATTTCATTCCTGAACATTAAACAAATGAATGAATGGAATGAGCATTCCATTCCATTCCATTCCATTCTTATATACCAAACATAGCATAAGATTGCTTTTGTTTTGCACAATCTGGCTTGACTTCATTTACTCTATCATAATTGAAGAATGGAAAATTACAGATGAGAAAACATCACCTTAATTGCACATCTTCGAACACCCAAACATCAACCATCTTCTTACCATTCCTTTTTTAAAGAAAGAATTATTTAATTCCATTCCATATAGCGGAATGTAGCTTTGAGTATTTGAAAAGAATTGAAATATGCATTCAAAATAAAATTTAAAAAATATAATTTAGTTAAGAAACCTAAAAATAATTAGGTCACTGCAGTGCAATGATTCAAGTAATAGGATTGTTTTGTTTTGTTGCTTCTCAATGTCCAAGAAAAATAATTGTTTTCAGGTCCAAAGTCACTAAATTATAAATTTTGCTATTGTAGAATTTATAGTTTCTTTATATTTTACTTAGTATTTATGAATATTATTTTGTAATTTAGGTTTTACAGTATTATTTTAAGCTTCGATAGTGTTTGATTCGCATTTATTCTGAAATCATCGGGCAGCAATGAAGACCTGGGGCAATGAAATCCCTCATTCGATTGAAGTCAGTGTCTAAAACGTGGCTCTCTCTCATCTCCAGTCATCGATTCTCTTTTCAACTCTTGCGCCAACAGCAACAACCCAAAATTTAGGGCATTTTCTTCACCTGTAGATATTGAACTGAAATCAATTAGTATATTATGGAGTCCTTGTGTAATACTAGTAATGGTGGAGAAAACAAGTCTCTAGCCCTATTTCCCAATCCCAATTTCTATAATGGTGAGTGTCATAGAGATAGATATATATATATATATATATATATATATAAATGCATATCCTCCTGTAATGGTCTTCTCCTCTGCTGTTTAATTGATATACTAGTATGCTATTATTATTCCAGGTCTGGTTACACAGTTTACAATCCTACTATATACCAACCAATTCTCTACTCTTCCCTGGCCTTTTCCCCAAGACACTTTTACTGCTGATGGTGTACATTTGGCTTGTAATTCTTTGAAATCACTTCACTACAAACTTATGAACATTACAAGCTAGAATATCTTATGAATAACATTGATCTCCTTGCTCTACATATGAAAAGGAATTATTTATATACATACACTAAATATATGTGCACCATATTATATTATATTATATACTACTTAAAAGTTTCTAATATTCTCTTTTTAATTTTTTTTTTTTTTTTTTTGGCTTGCTTATTGAACTATATGACGTAGTTTCCATTGATTTTCAAGTCAATTAGATATACCTTCCGAAGAAAGAAATAAATCAATTAAAAATTACTGTTTTTATTTTTTTATTGTAAGTAATTAAAAATTACTATTTATCGTAGAAATTGGTTTGCTTTCAATTTAAGGTAGTTTCTATTTAAGTAAAATTAGGTTTTCCTTATACTTTCAATTCAATCAAACACTTAAAAAAAAAAAACGAAAAGGAAGAAAAATATCAACTAAAGATTTGTCGTATATTTGTTTACTTGTTGTGTTTCCTAATGAACTAGGTAAAATTGACTGACATAAAGTTTGCTTTCAACTCAAATACTTTTTTTTTCACCCGTCTTTTTATCCAAATCACATAGAAAAATAGTAATGGTAAACTCCCTGTGCTATTTAACTACTTACTTATATATTAAATATTAAAGAGAATGACAATTATAACATTAAAAATATAAGAATAAAGTATTAAAATTCATTTTAAAGAAATAGGAGAATGGAGGAGTATATTATATCGGTAGAACAATAATATCAGCTCCCTAAATGAATTGACTTTCATTTCATGAGTATCAATTGATTGAAATTTGGACAACCCCAAAAGAAATAACGAAAAACCCTAAAAAATAATAAAAACTCAGAAAAAAACGACCGAGAACAGAAAAAGAACTACATGAATACGATGTAAATGTAGATGTAGATACACATGTGTGTGTATATATATATATTTTATTTGCTAATTTTGCTTGCCTCGACGTTTCAGGCAAACTTTAGTAAACTAATTGCCTTAATTTCCTGGCACATATAAAAAAATAATAAAAGAAAATGATAAAAAAAAAGGGAAGAACACGTAATCATAATAGAACAAACCTTAGCCAATTTTATTCAATTTATTTATTTATTATTATTATTTTTTTCAATCAATTTTAGAAATTAAGAGTAAAAGTTGTTCAGTTTGACGGAATCTTATAAAGTTTTGAGAATTGAGTGATTTGACTAACTCTAATAAGGTGTCCTTCCTTCCAATTTTGTTTTAGTAAAATATTTTGTATACATATTTTAATTTTTGTTCAATTGTTTTAAAGTGAGGTTATTTTGCGTTTTATTTTTATTTTAATTTCACTCATAATTATATGATTGGTTCTTCCTTCTAATTTTGTTTTAGTGGAATGTTTTGTATACATATTTTAATTTTTGTTGAATTGTTTTAAAGTGAAGTTATTTTCGCATTTGAGGATCTATAATATATTAACCACTAAAATGGACCAATGAAAAATAGAAACATCCTATTTTAATTACTAAATAAAAAATGGTGGATAGATATTCAGTTACCAAATCAGGGATATTGATTTAATTATTATCTATGATTTGATAATTAAAATAGGATGTGTCCATTTTTCATTGATACGTGGTTAGTATGTTGTACATCTTCACTAGTGAGGAGCTAAGTATTGTCCTAATAATATATTATCTATGGTATAAAATATAGCATATAGATTGGTATTCGTACATATGCTAAAAAAAAAGTAAATTATTTATTTATTGACTTCCTGACTTGGTGATAACAAGGCTATGTTGGGGAGGCCCAGTACCAAAATATATATATTGAGTAAATGACCGACCCTTCTTGAATAAATTATCTCTTTTGACTAAATTCTCAAAAAAGAAGTATAATACACAAAAATATAATTATAAAAAAACCCTAAAATAGTGTTATCTTTGTTGAAAAAAATCAAATTTTGGAAGGGAAAAAAGAAGAAGTTATTTCTGTTGAATAAATTATCTCTTTTAACAAAATAAATAAATTATCTAACTTGACATTAACTTAAAAGAAAGGAGCCAAAAAAATTATCTCTTGAATAATTATCTATTTTAAACCGACTAAAAATATATATATATAGTTATTTCGGTTGAATAAATTATCTCTTTTAACAAAATAAATAAATTATCTAATTTGACATTAACCAAAAAGAAAGGAGCCAAAAAAATTATCCCATGAATAAATTATCTATTTTAAACCGACTAAAAAATAAAAAGGACAAAAAAAAAAAGAATAAAAAAAAGGTTATCTCAAATAAATAAATTCTCTTTTGACACGTAAAATTATATATATATATATATGAGAAAAAAAAATTATATATATATATATGAGAAAAATAAATTATATAAATAAAAATAAATTTTTTTTTGTTAAGTTATTATAATAAGGAGGCATTAGTGTCCTTGTATGCTCATAACGGTTGTTAAAAATACGTGTGTCATGTGACGGAACATGGTCACTTTGCCCATTAGACTTGATTGGAGTCTCGTTGGATGGAGGTATCTGCAATAAAAGTGCATAATATAGGAATTAGTTGTAACTTTAATAATTTTAGTTGCACCACAATAGTTAAGATTTTTTTTTTTTTGGTATTATTATTATTATCATTTTTGCATTTTACCCTAGTAAAAATGATAATTCACCTTCTGTTTTTTTTCAACGATAATTCACTGAAGTTAAGGTTTTTAAGATCAAGAGTACAGCAATAATTCACTTTGCGCACCCTTTCTTATTTTTAGATTGTGTTTTATTAGGATTTCACTCTCTTTTCCTGGTTTGGATTGGATTAGGATTTGCCTTTTTAGTGTTGGTGTCGGTGTTTGACAACCTTCCACAATCACAATCGAAAGAAAGAGATTCGGATATATATTAACCCTACTTCAATTGTTGTGGATTCAATCAGCAAGTTTTGAGAGATCGAAGAAGAAGTTGAATGAATTATGGCTTCTAACATTAAAAGATGCAGCCGGAATGGGAAGACACGGTGGACAAAATCTCCTAGCCCACCGCCACCGCTGCTGCTGAACTAATCGGCGGCAACGAGGACCTGGTGGTGGAGATTCTTCAGCGTCTGCCGGCGAACAAAAACATGGTACTCTCTTATCTCCAGTCATCGCTTATGGGAATTACAGTATCGTTATTCCAAAATCTCCCGCCTTTTTTTCATCTGCCCATTCCCATACCAAACTAATATCAAATATATTCCTCTCATAGACATAATAGACTCCTCCTGCAACAATCAGATACTCTTGCAACGGTTTTCTAGTCTGCTCTGATTTGAATTCTGGTAATTACGTTTACCATCCTACTACCAAGCAATTCTTTATTCTTCCCAGAAGCCTTTTGTTCCGTACTAGTGTTGTTCACTTTCTTATGTATATGGCTTTTGATCCTCTCAAATCACTTCATTACAAAGTTGTTTTGCTTGACACACCACCAAATTTGGTCAGCAAGTTGTATCAAATATATATATATATATATATATATATTCCTCAGCAACCAATGCGTGGCGCAAACCCTTTGGTCATCATGGTATGGTCCTTTCTCTGCACCTGTAGGACTGGACATTAATAATGGAGTCTATTGCAATGGTTCCATCCATTGGTTTTCCTTCTGGCCAGAAGAAAATTCCATATATTTTGATGTTGATCAAGAAAGATTTTTCCCAATGCCATCTCCGCCATATCAGGTTCCTCATAAATTCCAGCATTTTGGGGAGTCTAGAGGTCATTTATATCTTACTGAGTATCATGATAGCAAAGATAGCAAATTTAGTGTCCACGTGTCTCAGATGGAAAGTGATTACTCCAAGTGGTCACTGAAGTATCAGGTTGACCTTAACAATATGGTTGATTTTGTGTGGCAGGGTATGATTGTGCCGGACTTGGTTTCTGTGCTTAGTTTGATTCATGGAAAAGATGAAGGAGATGTGTTTTTGGTGCTACTTGTAGGCACCAATATGATCATTTCTTACAACGTCAAGCATAACACCTTTAAGAAGCTTCATAATGTAGCACACTCGGATGAGCTTTTGTGGTTTAAAAATTGTGATGTCCATTCACACATTGAGACACTCTTTCCTATTTGATTGATGGTATGTACATTCTAATCACTAATTGAGTGGTCATTATGGTCATTATTGTAATGTTTTGTAGTTCCAACTTATTCAATGTTGAAATCTTTTTAGTTTACATTATATTTAATAACACTTGAGTTGGTTGTGTTGAAAAGTTTCCTGGCCTGCTGATTTTGTTTATTGTGTCTTATGTCCAATTTCATATAATGCGTGCCCTAACCGGGGGAAAACACAATGCACTGGAAATGAATAACACTAATTGTTATGGAAAGTACATATTGGAAAGAGAAACATCTTTTTATTACTATGAAAAATAGTTCACAATAAAGTTGGATATCATCTTAAATTTGTTTTTTTCCTACTTTTGATTGATTTCCCACGATTGCGTTTTGCCCCAATGGTTAGAAACATCCTACAGCAGTTAAAAGATCACCAGCTATGTTTTTGTAGGACTGTTGACGTCAATATAGCTATTAATATCCCAGGGCCTGGTTTTCTGGTTAATGAGATTGTTCTTTTTCTTTTGTTATGTTTCAGCCCTTAGCATTTTTTTTACAGGGTGTATGCTTCTCTTTAATACCTATATGTTAATAGGACAATGGTTAATCAAATTAATCTAACATGCTTACTTTCTAAAAAAAATAAAATAAATCAGAAGACACGTCTGATCAGGGTAAGGTTCACCACTTAAGGTGGTTACTCTCTAACCCTAAGTTTTGTTCAAAACTAAGGTCTTGGTTGGATTGTCACTCTTGAAAAGAGTTTTGACAAAAAAAACTGATATAAAGGTTGCTTGGATCTATTTGTGGAAACACTTTTAAAAAAAATTGAGTTACAAGAGTTGCATTTTTTGAGAACACTCCGGAAATCTCAGAGTTTTCCAAAAACCAAATTTTGTTATATTGAAAACACGGAGAACCAACTTTCACTAAAAAATTGAGTGTGTGCAACGTCATTTATATCTGTCTCCTTATCCCCCCTCGCTCCCTCCCTCCCTCTCTTCTCACTATCTCTCTTTCTTCCTCATGATTTCTAGGGCCATCATCTTATCTCTCCTTCCCTCTGCTGATTAACCAGATCCCAAAACATCAATCTAACCTCGGAAGTCAGAAGCTTGCTAATGAGAGGCCCATCATCATCATCCTGTCTCTCCGCTGAAAATTTTGTTAATGAGAGACCCTTTTGTTTAGGTAAGACCATCATTCTAATCTCAGAAGTCAGAAGCTTGTTCAGGTTTCTCTGCTGCGCTTGTACTGTCGAAGATTCGTATTTTATTCTCACATCCATGGAGAATATTTTATGTTATCAATCCGATATCAATTTGATTTGCTGGATTTTATTTGTGTCTCGCAATTCCGATTTGGGTTGAGGTTGATTAATTTGCTGAGAAGAGCATTCATTTTATTTATTTATTTTTTTTAATTGCTCTATCTGGTTGTGGTCGGATTGTTCTCTTAGTCTTAGAGTATGCAAGAGGCCACTTATACTCACTTAAATATATACTTAGATCTATATAGCCCATATTGTGGTTCGCTGGTTTTTCTACTTTTATTTCTGAAGCTTCAACAACCTTTTTTTATTGGAATCCATTCATATACCTGGTTTTCTGCGCCTTAAAATTATTGATTATTGAATATATAATATTTTGTTTTAGAAAGGAAAAAAAAAAATCAGATGCTTCTTGCATTAGTACTACTCAATCTATAACATACAACTTTGGAATTGAAAGCAAAAAAGGAATTTCAAATGTGAGACAAAGATTTTATACGTGATGGATTCACTATATATGCCTTCAGAGTTTTAATACTCCAATAGGATGCAATATGACCGAAGGCTAGTGGGTTGGTGACCCGTTGATGGTTAGAGTTTGAAAGTTATATGCAAATTTCTAAAACATAAATTGATACAAGAGATCATTCAGTTATGCATTTGAGCTTAAACCTGTTGAGTACCCAAAACCATTTACAAACATTTAAGACATTATTATAGATTTTCAGTGTGATTAATATAGTGACACCAGCTACAATTATTGTAGTGGATGAGAGCAGGAAAAGCAACCACACACACACACACAAAAAAAAAAACTGCATAGTGTGGGAAATGAGATGTGAGTTATTGGGAAATTTAGGAACTTGCAATCCACTAATAAATTTGATGGTGTCCCATTTAATACAAATGTTAAATGTTGCACTCTTTATCTGTGCATTATAGTCTCAAAATGAATTAAAGTGAGTAAGATCTTAGCTATATATATATATATATATATATTTATTATAATCAGAAATACTTATAAAAAAATATATATGTATATATTATAATCAGAAATGGGAATTAGTGCCACCTGATTAATTGTCTAGTGAATCAGCTTCGTCCTTGGCTCAAAACGCCTGTATAGTGTTAGTATTCTGTTTTTAGGTTAAGTGATATTTGTTAAGTGGATTGGACGAAACAATATGAGAGAGATTACTTGGAGCATCCTGCATGCCAATATGAACAGATGCACTTTTAATATTTATTGAGTCTTCACATAAATTAAGTTTGAGGAGTGAACATATAAAAGATAAAATAGAACCATGTTTTATGTTGTTCTCTGCATGCCATGAATTGATGAAGTACTTGGCTGTTGATCGAATCTCACTCTTTTTCTTATCCCTGTCCCCTTTGTTGTCCCTAACCTCTATTCTATCTTGCATTCTTTAGGCAGTGGTGTTGTTGGCATTGTACTTCCTGAACAAGAAGACAAAGTAGCTGCAATAAAGAAGGGTGACGGTGTGATGCCATTGCCCTCCCTTTTAGTGTTGTTACATGGTGGTACAACAAAGACACTGAACTTGGGGTCCTCTTCTTGGGTGATACTTTGAAAGCCCACAAAGCAGGTTCACTCGTTCACATATTTCTTTCTGAAGGGAGCAAATGGCATCTTCAGTGGCTTTTCTACCGAGTTAATGGGCAGAGCATGGCACTTGGATTCTATGTTGTGAAAACCGTTGTTGGAAAGCAATCAGGCAATGACATTATCACCATCTCTGAAAGCGCTTTAGGATTCCTAAACCAAAGAAGGTTTTTTGGATGCCTGAGACTTAATTCAGGTATCCTTAATTATTTATTTTGGTTACGTGGAATTCAAATTAAGATTGTATCTTCGAAAAATTCAAATTTTTTTGTCATCTGAAAACTTGGCTGTAGTTTTCCCAACGAAGCAGAATTCTGAATTTTTGTTCATTAAATACTGTTTTGTAGTTTTTCCAACCAGATTTGGGACTCAAAATGGAGTGGAACAGAAGAACTAGCAATATGATGATTGTGGAACTGTAAACTCAACTTTTCTCCCTAATTTTCTTTTCCCTAGGCAGTTGTTGATCTTTAATTGTTCCCATCATCGCCTTACTTTTTAAGTATTTTTAAAATCCACTATGTAAAACCATTATTATTTTCATCCTACTGAACATAGCTTTTATCATTTGAAAAGAACTGGAATTTGTGTGTTCAAAACAAAAAATATTTTTTTTTGTTTTTTAGTTAGTAAACTTAAAAATAATTTGGTCACTGTAATGCAATGATTCAAATGATAGGATTGCTTTTGTTCTGTTTTTTGTTTTTTTGGGTAAATTTGCTTTTGTTTTGTTTGTTTCTCAATGTCCATGAAAAATAATTGTTTTTTGGTCCAAAGTCAATAAATTATAGTTTTTCTTATCCTAGAATTTATAGTTTCCTTATATTTAGCTTCAATAATTTTACCCATTCATGCATACGAGGATCATTAAACCTGGACGCTGTATGTTGTTCTGTAATTTGGGTTTTATTACTTGGTGTATTATTAGGATTTCACTATTTCTGTGTTAGGGATTTATTAGGATTTGGTTGCCTTTGTAGTGATGGCGTAACATTCCGTGTCCGTAAGTCTGAAATTGAATATATTATAACTTACTTAAATTGTTGTGGATTCAACCACTAGTGAGAGATTGAAGAAGTTGAATGAATGGTGGCTTCTAACACTAGCGATGCGCACCGCCAGACCAAATCTCCTCCGCCGCTGAAATCATCAGCGGCAACAAGGAGCTGGTGGTGGAGATCCTCCACGAGTTCATTACATTCTCTTTGGTGATGATTCTTTCATGGGACTAGGACTGGGATTCAGTAATTATGGAGTCTATTGTAATGGTTCCATCCATAGAATATGCCTTTGGAACAAGCTTCGTTGTACTTTGATGTTGATAATGAAAGATTGTGTCATCGATCTCCACCATTTCCGAATGTGCCCCATGGCAAATGCCATTTCCGATGTTTACGAGCGTAGAGGCCAATTGATTCTTACTGAGTACGGGGATGCCAGATTTAATATCGACGCATCTGAGCTAGAAAGTGATAATTTTTCAAGTAGTCATTGAAGTATTATTGGGTTCCCATATTTGATTTGATTTTGTACCATAGGAGATGATTTTCTGCGAAGAAGTGCCTGTGCGTACTTCTAATTCACGGGAAAGATGAAGGATAACACCTTTAAGAAGCTTTTTAAGTTATTGGTGTTTAAATATTATCTCGTCCATCGGTATGGACATTGAGACTTTCTTTCCTATTTGATTCATGGTACATTTTTAATCACTCAGGTTGGGTAGTCACTATTTCAGTGTTTTGTGTAGCTTTAACTGCAATCTCGGAGTAGATGATTGTCCGCGAGGTGGTGTCTGCTTAGTTTAATTCATGGAATAGATGAAGAAAATGTGGTTTTGGTTCTACTATTGAGCAATGCCAATAGCATTTGGATGAAGTTGTCAAGAAAATATATTAAATAGGCCATACATATAACATTATGGGATTTTCATGAGTGCCTTGAATTATTGTGATGAGCAAATTAAGTTAAAATAAATAAATAAATCTTCACAATAACAAAAATCTTAATTTTGAAATAATGGAGAATCATAAACAAATTTGAATCAAAAGGAAAAGAAAATGGAAAAGTAACCACAGGAGCTGGCAAATCTTACACAAGTGTATGGATTCAATCAACAACACCTAAGAGAAATCCAAGAAGAAGTTTAATGAATGGTTTCTAATATTATAATGTGCTTGGAGACATTTGGGCCACATCTCCTCTGTCACCGCTAAAATCAATAAAGAGCTGTTGATAAAAATCTTTCAGCGTTGGCTCAGGCCGACTCAATATAATTTGAGACTTTAGGCCAAAAAATAAAATAAAATGGTCTTTTAATAGGGTCTACCCATATGTTCATACTAGTAATATGCTCATTATTTATTTTGTGATTTTTAAGCATGGTATTAAAAAAATTTCAATCCCTAGTTCTACCCTTGTGTCATTGACTTTGTACTTTCTAATAGACATATTCAACAATATAAATAAAAATGATGACAACTCACAAACAAAATAAATAATTTTATTATAACAAAATTTAATAAAATTATAAACTAATTGAAGTTATAGAATAATAGAAACTGATTTTGAAGAATTTGGTCCAATACTCCAAAAAATTCTTTAATAGAATAAAAGTTCATTCAAAACCTTGTGACAGAGTGAGGTTGTAAATTGTAGGAGTGGAGACGATGAAAATAAAATAATATATATTATAATGAGAGGAGAAAAAAAAAAATAAAAATGAGAGGAATAAGGGGAAAAAAAGAAAGAAAGAAAAGTTAATAGGTGTCTTAAAAAA
>JAOTQH010011904.1:0-18607 GCA_025631255.1 Cornus kousa | reverse complement strand
AGTCAGTCGTACATACGACATAATTGATACTACAAATGTTGAAAATTTAAGAATTTGTATGCACATAATATGTAATTGGGGGTAATTCTTGCACATTTTATATATAGTGTGGTTTGTTTGTTTTTTTGTACTTTACCCAACAAGAAAGATAAAATCCATTACTACAATTCTCTAATCGATGTTGCCAAAATTATTATAAAAAGTCATTTATTCTCTCCACCTGGCACTTGGCATTCAAATTTATGAGCTAAATAACAACCCTGTTTACAATTTAACTTATGTTTTAAATAAGATCATGTGATCATATAAATGGAACACAAAGTAACATAAATCAGATAAAAGAATAATGCTATAAATTGTGATTAACATCCTATAACATTTGTTGGATAATATGGATCTCACGGTGAACCTCATTTAAAGCTTTTTTTTTTTTTTTTTTTTTTTTTTTTTCTGGGATAGGAGTCAATCTCAATTTTACAAAACTTACTTGAAAAAAAAATGAGAGCAAGAGAAAAAATATATAAATTAGAGGGCTAAATCTAAGCTTTGTTGCAAAAGAAATTTGTGATGGGCGTAGTGTTCTCACTTTTCAAAATGTGATCATGATTCACATATTGCTACACTTTGAGACGAAAAGAAAGAAATTATCAAATTCTTACAATGTGAGTGAGATACAAATGTTATAAAAGTTATGTATAAAAGTTATGTACAAATTATGTATATAGTTTTGAAATATATATATATATAACAATTTCTAAAGATTGTAACATAACTCAGTGGACACACTCACAGATTTTTATTACCACAAAAAAAAGAACCACATATTTTACCGAATCATGATGGAGCATGGGTATGCTTAATAGTGGAACCTTATTACCCTAACTCTCTCCACTTAAGAGCGACTGAGTTCGCTTTGAAAAAAAAAAAATAATAAATAAATAAAAAACTCTCTCCACTTTAAAATTTTATTATGACTCAATTCAACTCCGCATGAGAGTATTCAATGCTACCGCCTACCAATGGAACCCACCACAGTTGATCTTCGGATGAGAGAGTCGCTGTCAGTGGGTCCCTTTTGCTTTATTAAGCCCATTCCAAAGAGATGAGGTGTCAAAATGGACTACCCACGGATAGATAGAACAGCATAAATTCACATTAATGTTTGAGACTTTTGAGTATGAATATATATATGTGTGTATATACATATGAGTGTGTGTGTGTGTGTGTGTGTATGGTATGTCCACTGATGATGCTCCAAAAAGTTTCAATAATATCCAGATATTAAAAAATACTAGATATTTTTCCAGATGTATCTCAACTCAATCATATGATTCGTATCCCTACATTGTAAGCACAACTCAGCCATCTAAAAAAAAGCTATGTGTGTCTGGTCCATGTAGTTGAAAATCTTTCAAATCTTATAGAATTATGTCTGTTTTATTATTATTATTATTATTATTTTTTATCTTACTTTAAAAAGAAAAAGAAAGAAAGCAAAAAAGAAAAGGAGGAGGAACATAAAAGTTCATTTGTCAATGACTATTTTTTTTATCGGGAATTGGTGGAATGACCAAACTTGACAAAGATGTAGGGACAAAATTTCAGAAAAAGTTTTTTTTTTTTTTTTTTTAAAAAAAAATTTTATTTTCCATTAACTATATACTAGGGCTGTAACTCGGGTGATTTGGACGGGTTTGAGATATAACTTGAGTCCAACCCACCATATGAAATGTTAAACCCGAACCCAATCCTAACCCTATCATCAACCCAAGCCCAACCCATCTTTTTTACTTTTTAATTCGCGCTTGCAACTCGGTTTTAGATTTCTTGTTAAAATTTCGAGTTAATGCGGACTA
Source organism: Cornus kousa (assembly GCA_025631255.1). NCBI lineage: Eukaryota > Viridiplantae > Streptophyta > Magnoliopsida > Cornales > Cornaceae > Cornus > Cornus kousa. The sequence continues at coordinate 16,751 of JAOTQH010011904.1, read as the reverse complement.
TTCATATGGCTAATCTTCACATCAAAAATTTAATATGATCTTCAATTAGTTTTAGATTAAATTATTCGTAAACAAGAAAAAATTTAAAGACTTTTTTTTATAGATTTTTAATAAATTACAAACAAATTCTTAGAAAATATATATTCAAATTTAACAAAGGAAGTTGAAAAAGGAAAAAAAAGTAATCGTAGTTTAAATATTATATATAATGTATTTTAAAGTAAAAATATATATGAAAATAATATTATAATTCGGTTCGGGTTGACTTAGGTTGCTAGCACTTCAATCCAAGCCTAATCCTAATTCAATTCGGGTTGAAATTTTTAAATCTAAGTCTAACCCTAATTGTAAAAATGATCAGACTGGACTCGGATTGGGTTCGGTTTCCCACCCAAGTTGCACCCTAATTCAATTCGGGTTGAGATTTTTCAATCCAAGTCCAACGCTAATTGTAAAAATGATCAGATTGGACTCGAATTGGGTTCGATTTCCCAACCCAAGTTGCACCCCTACTTTATACTTGTATTATCCGATCTTCATGGAACTGAAAAACAGAAAAAATGGTTCAGAGATTCATTTAGTTGACAAAAATTCAAAAAAGAAAAAATCAATGAAAATAAAGCTACAAGACCTAACTTGAGATAACATGTTTTTTTTTTTTTTAATAGTCTTTTACGGTGACGGACTTAACAAGAATTTAGGGGCAATTGCCCACGTGAAATGTTTTTTTTTTTTTAGTATTTATTTTTTATTTTTTTTAATAAATTAAATTATTTAACTGTAAATTTAATACTTATCCCTGGAGTTGAAACAAAAAAGCATTGTTGCTCCCTTTCTTCTTCTCACACGTGTTTTGGCTTGACTTTTTTTTAGAACCTAGCAAAAATAGATTTGCCACGTCTTTTGGCTTGACTTTTTTTGAACCCTAACAAAAATAGATTTGCAAACATACATATCGATATATTAAAAACAAAGTCAAAAAGAGTAAACGGCAAATGACAAGTACCTTTTGACTTTTTGAGAACTAGCGAAATTAGATCTGCAAACTATTTCACCGAGATAAAATTAGAAACTAAATTATATATATCCAAAAAACTAGAAACGAAAAACTAGGGTTGAAAAAATCGTAGCTCTATTGAAAAGTGAAACCGCAAATGGCAAATATCTTTTGACTTTTTGAGAACTAGTAAAATTAGATTTGTAAACTATTCCACCGAGAGAAAATCGGAAACTAAATTATATATCCAAGAAACTGGAAGTGGGGTTGAGAAAATCGGAGCTCTACTGAAAAGAAGCATAGACTTGACTCACTGTGACGCCAGGGTATACAGACTCAAAACTCATAACTATTTATTATTGAATTTATTATTTATCCTTGAATGATTGAATTCTTTTCTCTGTATTAATTTGTTTTTGCTAATTAGAGTAGTTTCAATTTTTTTGTCTTATTGTTGTTAAAGGTAGCCCCTCTCAGATGAATTTCTGAGTTCAATTTATTGATTAACATTTAAGTACATATATTAAGTGATTAAGCACTCTAATTAAAAATATAATAATTAGTAAGGCTCTCATTACGGATAATTTAGCTCTTATAAGTGTGAATTTGAATATAGAGCTTATATCTAATGTAGAACTCATCGTAAAAGTCTATAAAATATCTATTTAAACTCTATATTATAGCATTCAGACACGCACCACTTTTTTTTTTTGGTTTGGAGCTATGATGAAAAATTTAAAAACTTGTTATTTATTTATGAACAATATATATATATAGATATAAAGGATATATATAAAGGAGAGGGAGAGTGTTTTGATAAAATTTTAAAAACAAAATTATGGTAATTGAATTGTAGTATGTTTAAGAATCAATACATATGTGTGTGTATATTTTGACGATTTTTTTTAGAAATTTATATATTATTATACATCTATCTAGAGAGTTTAGTGTTTTGATAAAATTTATAAAAGGAATTTTTAATTATAGTTTTTTTTTTTTTTTTTTGAAACAATGATGTTAATTAAATAACCCTAAAAAAGTAAGGATGAATAAATATAAGGGTAATTTGTTATTGAAAATTCATGTTATTTTAATGAATATGTTAGTGGGATCATTTGATTATCATATTAATTTATTGTGTTGTGCCATGTACATTCTGCTTAATAAATGGTTTAATCTTTTTATCTGAGTATCACAACTATTAATAAAAAATGACTGTGCAATCTCATTTTTCCGTCCTAGATCTTTAATATTCCAAAAAATTATAATTTATTTTTCTATTTTTTCATTAATTTTTAAACGTTATTTAAGTGACCAATCATCGCAGCCAGCTCAGCTACACCACTTCTTTTCTGTATCGAGTAATCTAATTAATTTTAAAGAATCTATTACTACTGGTTTAATAAGGTGACAGCAAAGACGGTTTGAAATGGAGAAAAGACTGTTTGAAAATTGATGAAACGCCGACGTATCAGTATTTTGCTGCATTTATCACTACCAGTTTTACCTTTACATGTCGGCATGGAGGGAAATCCAACGTGTATGGGAAGCCTCTTGACAGCTAAATACACCACATTCATCTCATCATTTACAACATTAATCAAACACCATTGTTCTTTCCAATCTACAATCAAACGGCTACAAATCAAACTCATTCGCTTTGCTGTCAGTTAATGATCTTTACTATACTACTGAAGTATACCCGTACACGTCTCAGACTCGTTTTTTCCCGCTGGTGTGTGTATATATATAAAATATGTGTATATATATATATATATATATACATACCTATTCGCTTGTTTAACGGAACTTTCCTGAATCAGATATTTGCATCCACTTATTGGTTTAGATTTCACTACTATAGTTAGCCAATAATGTCTATGGAGGAACACAAGAAGGTCCAGCCCCAACCTGCTCCGGCACCGGCACAGACACCGACACCGGCGAAGGTTGAAACTCCGGACAACGTCGTAGAGGAGAAAGCTGTGATTCCACATCCCGAAGAGAAGGCCGATGAGTCTAAAGCTCTTGTTGAAGCCGACAGTACGTAGAATCTCTCTCTCTATATACATATTTATATATATATGTCAGACGGTGATTTTGTTAATTTATTTAATTGAGATATATATTAATGTTTTTTTGCAATAATTTTCGATTACGTCCTGTTTGGTTGCCGAGAAAGCTGAGGAAGGCAAAATGGAATTTTGAAGCTTATGTTACATGTTTTCTTGAATTTGATATAAGGACAACGTAGAATTCACATGAATCAAACTGTATAGCTGTGTTGAGCTCATTTCAGTGTGTGTAAATATGGGTTTTTTTTTTTTTTCCTTACATTGAATGTAAATTTGAATTTTGATTTAGTCTCATTTATTTTACTTTCTCATCAACCAAACAGAGTACATTCTAAATATCCAATTTATTTAGTGAGATGTTTATGTTGAAAGAAAAAGCTACTTATATTAGGATGATACTCTCGCCGGCCTTTATCCATTGGATCGGGATTGTGATAGTATAGAATTCTCGATCCAATCCAATGAATAAGAACTCAAACTTATGGTGAAAGGCCCCCCTTAATCTATGTGAAAAACTCTCATCTATAAAGTGAAATTTGAAAAAATCAAACAATTTATGTTCAATTAAAATTTTATTTTCATTAAGGGTTTTACACTGATAATCATCATCTGCATTTCTATTTCCATATCTTTTATAGATTTGCCGACTATATGATTAATTTATATTAAATTACATGTCCATATACAAACACTTTAACTTTTAGGGGAAAAAATCCCTTAAAAAAGAATTCACTTACTTTTGTTATATTATAAAAGGGCTTACATTGGATGCTCCAATGCGATGTTGGTAATACTATTTGTGGGGTTTTATCACCACTTTTGTATTCATTTTCTTGTCTGCGTCGAATTATCTGTTATATGAGGCTATTCTCATTCTTATTTGTACATCATTGTTGAAAAAACATAGCATTAATTTAATTAAAATTTCTTAAATTTTCATTTTCATTTTTTTTTTTTTTTTTTTTTTTTTCTAATAGAAGGTTATTGTAAAATCTTGTAAACTAGGTAAGGAAATTATGGCTGGTAGGAAAGTAATAAACTTTAAATTGGTCTTACAACTTTTTGAATAATGTTATTGAAAGCAAAAGAAAAAGGAAAATAAAAAAGTAAAAAGTGCACAAAAACTGTTGTCATTAGATTTGTAATGAAAATATACTGAAAGCCTATACGATTTGTGTCCAAATATCAGAGATGGAAAAGGTAGATACACATACAGTACATAACCGATGATGGTAGCCAAAACTTTCCTCTGTTTTCTTGGCTAAGCTGCCCAAATTTATAAGTGGAATGCCCAATTTTTAAATGTTTTATTTTGTTGAAGATTGAAAAAGAAAACATAAGATTCTTGCATCGGTCAAATTTACTATTTGCTTAGTTGTCCTTGGTATTCCTTTCTAATCATTTTATTTTATTTTATTTTTTCATTTCTAAATATAATAAGATACTTAACCCTCAACCCATAGAAAATTCACTTCTGAACTTCATTTTCATCTTTTTTTGATAAGTAAGAAATGCACACACCCACAGGTGACAGTTGCCCCAAAGAATCACATTAGATTTGTATTGGAAAGTATAGGAGATACTACCAGAGCTAAGGCTCTTTGTACGTATTCATTTTCATTTTTACCTTTTCTAGCAAGAGATTTATAAATTGATTACTTTTTTGGCAATTTATGGCATGAGTGATAATCCAAAAACTGGTATGAAGTGTACTTAAGGTTTCGGCAGTTTTTAAATTATCTTCACTACTATAGAAATCAGGAATTTAACTGTTGAATTTCCTATCTTTGACAGAGTCTCCAGATCCTTCGGTAAAGAAAGTCTCAGGGGGGTCTCATGACCGAGGTATAACGAATAGCGCTCCCTCTTCTCCATCTTCTATAATTAAATAATATCAGGAAAAGTGAGGCTTATATGTCCTTAGGAGATTGGATGAGTTCATTATGTTTTAGCATTTGAATGAGTGTATTAATATCCTTTGAATTGTTGAGATTGGTGCATTGCTGAATTTTATAAAAATGACCTCTAATATTTCCCATTGGTAATTACGTTGAGGTGCCGGAGAGCACTAGTGATTGATTGAATTTAAGTTGATGTGCCGTGAATTTACTTTGTTTCTTCAGATATTGTTCTTGCAAAGGTTGAAAGTGACAAGAAGCTATCGTTTGTTAAGGCGTGGGAGGAAAGTGAAAAAACAAAAGTTGAGAACAAGTATGTTTTTCTCTAACTTCTCTTGTCCGTTCTTTCATTTTTGATGAACCTTTATCGGGCAACTTAGTTGCAGACATCCAGTTTTTCAGTGTGTGGAGTTAAATTGTTTTCTTCTGGTTTGTGTGTGTCTGGTTAATTTGTAAATATTCATTTCTCACAAGAATTGAATTAATGTCAATCATTCTCTTTGATAATCACGAATTAATCTTTACATATTTCACCACTGGCCCTACTACATTAATGTCAAAAATAAAACCTATAAGATGGTAACTTGTGAAAAAGCATCAACCAAAGCCAACATTGGGTAATGAGATTTTCATTTCATTTATGGGATTTCGCAAACATCTAATAACAGAAAGGCAAATGGTAGGCGCTGAAGTAAATTCGAATTTTTTGGTCTGGCTCACTGTTAAGAAATTGAGCTTACAAACTTCTTTCCCATAATGAACCTAAATACACTTTTCCGGGAACAAGAATTTCTCGTTGAGTGCTACCATTGACATGTTTAGAAATAATGGCTATGTTATAAATTAAAATGCCCAAATTCAAGCTTAGTTAACCGTCCAGTTTAATAGTAAGTATAATGTGCCGTAGATCCTTTATAAGAAGCTAAATTTTTATGCCATTCATTAATTATCTTTTGGGGTGAGTTCCGAAGTTTTTTTGGTAATGTATATTTCATTTGCTACTGATTTCTCAAGGTTTTAATTGCTGAAAATTTTAGCCTGCTGAATATTTAACAGGGCTGAAAAGAAGCTGTCTGGTGTGGCTTCTTGGGAAAACAGCAAAAGGGCAAATGTTGAAGCTAAACTGAGAAAAAAAGAGGTAATCAGGTTCCTTAGTTTAATTCCACTTGTACTGTGGGAAAATTTTCCCTACATTTTTGTAGCATATGAAATTTTCTTTACATTTCAGACTTCCATACGAAACTAGCTTTTAGTATGGAAACTAAAATTTACCATTTAATGGTGAAATGAACAAAGCAAAGTTCCATAATCAGTGCAATTCTACATGTTTTCACCATTAACAAGTTTATATGTATGAGCAGGAACAAATGGAGAAGAAAAAGGCTGATTATGCAGAGAAAATGAAAAACAAGATAGCTTTACTTCACAAGCAAGCAGAAGAAAAGAGAGCGATGGTTGAAGCCGCCCGTGCGGAGGAAATTCTCAAGGCGGAGGAGATGGCTGCAAAATTCCGTGCAACTGGAAACGTTCCAAAGAAGCTTCTTGGGTGCTTCTGAAATTAAAATTTTTTGTTCTCATTTCCTAGCAAAAGGGAAGACTTTCAGTTCTTACGTGTAAATTTTTCCAGTTTGTGTGTAATCTGTTTGGAAAAGCATTGCATGTTTATTATTGCTTTTCGTATAGGCACAGTATGTTTTGTTTTTTAGAACCAAAGTTTAATATTTAATGACATGAGTTGAGAAGTTTATATGAATGTGTGTGCATTGTTACCATATACATCCTTCAAATTTAGGTTTCTTATTTTGATCTTGGCTTCACTCCTAGATTATACTTCAACTTAATTTACACTTAATAATTACTTCTACGAACTATATATTGGCAAGCAGAAAGTTTTGTGGGCTGAAATTCTTCTGATTTGGTTAGATCTTCACATCATATCATAGCATTTGTTATTTTGGTGCCCCTAAGCCTCACCCTAGAGGGTGTGAGCCTTGGTAAGATTACTTTATTATGACCTGGAGGTTACGCAATAAGGGAACATTTAGGTTGCATTCATTCAACCCTACTAAGACTCGCAATTTGGTAGGCAGCCTCACAGTAATCAAGTCATATTTAGTGGCAAGGTCCACTGTTTTTGTGAGGCACTTCAGGGATCAATCAATTAAAGAAACACCAGTCAATTGGAACATTGAAGATGCAGAATTAATTATGCCAAAGTTAGCAAAGACAGCAAAACTAATCTAATAATATTAGCACCAAATATTGTATCACCTAACAAAAGATACTTGACCCAAGGAGTACAAAAGTACATAAGAGGTTTTAATGGATTCAAGGAACATGACAAAAGATACATGACCCAAGCAGTACAAGAGTACATAAGAGGTTTTAATTAATGGATTCAAGGAACATGTGTATTAACCAAACCAAAGCCTCATAAAAAGGTGGATGAGTCATGACATATATTGATATATATAAATATATGTCCCATTGCACTTGCTTCACAGCTGGAGATACCAAAAATTGTCCAGCTCAAATTCAAGGAAAGGAGGCTTCAAAACATACACTATCACCCAAACTTCAAAGGGAGCAGTGTAAGGAGCTTTCAGTCAAAATGGAAGGATATATGTCATAGTTCTCAGTTTGACCTAGGAAGCTCATGTCATTGTTGCTCGGAAAATCTAACAGCAGCTGTAATGCTGTGTCGGATGAATCCTCCGACTCATTGGAGCTTGATGAATCTGAACCAGCCACAACATTGTCAAGGCATAGGTTGCTGATCTTGATCTTGGATTCTTTATCTTCGTTTAGACTGCTTCCTGTGGCAGCCGAACCAGCTACAACTAGGGCCATCTCCATTGTGGTTCCTGAAACTGATCCGCCTTTTGTTGATGAGGAAGCTTGAGAAGCTGGGCTTTGACATGCAGTTTTATCACTCTTGTTAAACTTCCGAAATGATTCTCCAACCTCAGAATTCCATATGCGCAGGAAATAGTCAGAACCAATTCTTTGCAAAGGTGGTGGATTGAAGAGGAATGACTCCCTTGAAAGCCTAGCCTCAGCTTCAAGCCTGGCACTCTCCCACTGTGCCATATGGCGGGTGGAAGGCGATGAGGGTGGTTTAATTGTTGGTCCATAGGTTATGGAGACCGGTTCATGAGTCTGTGGGTTGATGCCCATGCAAAGCAGTCGCTTCCTCAAGTGGGTGTTCCATAAGTTCTTGATCTCATTGTCTGTCCTTCCTGGTAGTTGAGAGGCAATCGCAGCCCACCTGAATATGTGGTTTAGTATTTGAGATAGTAATCACAGCACCATCAAATTATCTTCAAGGCACCAAAAGAGTGAAATATTATATGAAAAAAAAGAAAAGAAAAGAAAAAAGAATACACTAGGAACAACCCACCACATACAAAGATAACATTGCTTTGTTACCCAAAATAAAGCAAGTGAAAATTGTCCATGTTGGCAAAAAATTGCTCTCATCTGTTGTATTATTGGTAAATAATATTAAATGGAAGTAATAAACAGTGCGTTCTCAGCCTTTAACAAAATTACATGACTATATTGTTGGATTAAAATCTTACAAAATGAGATTTTTATAACTTGAGTCAAGTCCTTTACAATCGATGTACCAAGAGAAGAATGCAATGATTGCTGGTTTAGCCGATACATATGCAAATAGAAGTCAATGATATGATCCAAACATTGTTGCAGAAAGTCATAGTGCACCTTGTAGAATTCAAAGATAGTGAAAAGCCTTTTGAGCTTGGGTTCGCATTAAATTTTATTTGCCAACACACTCATTCTCACATTCCCCAAACACACAACACATGCCCACCTGAAGGGAGTTCAAATAGTACAGATTTGGTTAAGACATTTGTGTACAATATCCAAATTAAAAATAAATTTGAAGCATTGGCAGACCTTAAAAACCTGCAAGGGGTATGTTTTCTTTCTAATTTACATTATTATGCATGGGCAACTAGAAAATCTTCTCCAAGATTTTCTAGAGACGAATTGCAGGTAAAAAAAAAAAAGGTTCCTAAGTAAGTGATGCTAGCAAAGAGGAAAGTATTTAGTTGTTCTCTAAAAAAAGCTAAAATATGGAATGACCGGAACATGTGCAGTCTAGTGTAATTGTTTCTTGTGTATGATTCTACAACTGTTTCAAGAGATTATCAGGATAGGGGGATTTCAAGTTTCAAAGGTTAGTCATGCTTCCAGAACATGTGCAGCGTAGTGTAATTGTTTCTTGTGTATGGTTCTACAACTGTTTCAAGAGATTATCAGGATAGGGGGATTTCAAGTTTCAAAGGTTAGTCATGCTTCCGAACATGTGCGGTGTAGTGTAATTGTTTCTTGTGTATGGTTCTACAATTGGTTCAAGAGATTATCAGGATAGGGGGATTTCAAGTTTCAAAGGTTAGTCATGCTTCATTGGGGAAAAAAAAAAAAAGTTAATTAATGAATTAAGGTTTTTATTAAGTTTATACAATTGTAGCAATAAAACATTTTCTTTTTTGGTAAGTTAGTTAGAATTTTATAAAGACCAATATACACTCTTGGCTAAGAAGTCTAAAGCCGGAGAAGGAAAAACCCAAGAACAAAATGGCACTCTAACAACCAAACAGGCTAGGAAAAAAGTAGAATCTTTTACAAAAATATACGTTCTTTTTTAAGACATTTGATTAATTGTATACTACTCTGTGTTTATGTGCTCTTACATGGAGAAAGCAAAGTTGATTCCCAAATAATAGGAGGAATTCTAATAGAAAAACCAGTGATAGAGTAGACTCAAGTATAAAATGATAAAAACACCTGTTTCCAAGAATGCCATGCAACTGTATGACAAGCTTTTCCTCTTCAGGACTAAAGGGACCGCGTTTAATATCTGGCCTAAGATAGTTTGTCCACCGAAGCCGGCAACTCTTTCCACAACGAAGAAGACCTGCAAACATAGAAAGTGTCACTATCTATATAAATACAAAGTTGTTTCACCTTCATCTTTTTTCTTCTTTAAGAACCCCAAGGTATGTTCCTCCGGAAGCTGAGGACACTTCTTCCTTTACACAGAAACACCGTCCTTGCATATTAAGAACCATCTTTAAATGATAATCGGGAAATTGTTCTAGGGCACAGTTACAATTAATAGTCTTCCTAAAATACGATTATAGTTAACATCACTAAGATGGCAAAAATAATTAAACAATATATGAAGCGACGGGCACAATGAAGCTCAAGGATAGAACTCTTGAAGTTAAAGTTCATTTGGCCCAAAGAAGAACATAAATACACATTAATTCGCCAAATGCATTCGCCAAATGCATTGCAGGTCCCCATATGCCTCTAAGCAAACAAACACCGTCTCGTATGAAATATGAACAACAACTATCCTTGAATTAATTAGTCAAACATGAGAAACAGGTATGCTTTACTATTACTAAGATTGAAGATCCCCATATACCTCTAAGCAAACAAACACCGTCTCATATGAAATATGAACAACAACTATCCTTAAAATCTTTCAAAAAAAAAAAAAAAACAACTATCCTTAAATTAATTAGTCAAACATGAGAAACAGGTATGCTTTACTATTACTAAGATCACCTATAACACTAAAAGTTACCTTTAGGTAACTATCTTGTTACTATCTGAAGTATTTACCATACTTTTTAAGACAAAAATCAAAGTAACTTCTTCTAGCAAAACATGATAGTATCTACTTCAAAGAGGCATTCAAAATATAAAAGCACCCAATCTGCAATTGAAAGGCAGGAAATGCCTACTGCATACATTACTTTCGTTAGTGGTTGAAGAAATGCAAGTAAAAAAACAGTTGAAAACTGGTTCAACAACCACCACCACCAAACCCTTTTCCCAACTACTTTGGGTCGTCGGTTACATAAATCTTATGTTTCCATTGCGCTCTATTTAATGCCATACAGTGCACAAAAGTGAACTCTACCAAAATGTAATGAAAATTATGGGAAACACCATCTTCCATAATATTGTATTTTAGGACCAATTTTCCTAGACAACTGTAAATGTGTCCCCATCTTCCCCCAACTGATTAATTAATTTTCATTCTCTATTTTTCCCAGTAACAAAACCCACCCCAACCCCAGATTGATAACAAAAACGAACACAAAAACACAATGAAATTTTTTAATACTTGGCCCAAAGGAGCCACATGAAGCACCATAAAAGTCAGACCACACAATGTCACAAAATAAACTTCCAACTATCGCTGAGGCAAAAGCACAAAAAGCCAACGAAACGAAATTTAGTAACTGATCACCGTACCATGCTATCGTCCAAAGCCCATCGACTCACCGACTCTATATATATATATGTGTGTGTGTATGTATGTATGTATATATAACGAGTCTACTCATTCCAGTCAGTTTAGGTGAACAAAATCTTGAAACAGCCAATGATTTCAATGTAATCCCCAGTCAGACAATCGATGTGACTAACTTGCAAGTCGGTGAGTTGACTCGGTAGTGAAACAGAGATAGAGAGGAATAAAACAGAGGGAGAGAGGGGGGGGGCAAAAGAAGGATGTGGGAGGAATTAACCTGCTTGCTTAGGGAGAGAACGCCAGCTTCCATGGCCGTTGTTGTTGATGTATTTAATGAGAAGTTCATCTTCTTCAGGAGTCCAAGGCCCTTTCTTCAACCCTCTCTTATCACAACAAGGTGATCTCCCCATTCTTCTCTCTCTCTCTCTCTATATGTTTCCCTCTGTTAAATGATCGAACACATATATGACAACATACTTTGATGAATAGCCTTAAATCTTTTGAAATGAAGTGAGAAGTGAACAGAGAGAGTGATTAGTCTTGTCAAGAGAATACTATAGCAATCTCTGGCTTTAAATTGTCATCTATATTCAATGTCGATTCTTTCTAGGGAAATCGAAGTGAGAGGAGAGGACGATCAGCGAGTTTCAAGCCGGTTATTATTCACATTTAATACAGATATGATGTGTGTATATATATATATATATAGCTTTTTACTACAGTATATACATATATACACGATTACATTTAGGCACCGCCGAGAAAATTGAATCATTGATTCAGTAGAACAAGAAAGTTGAATTAAATGCAGATGCGAGAAAAGAGAGGTAAAGTTTCTAGAGGGAGAAATTTGCAGGTCACAGGGGATGCAGTAAAGATGAGAGGGAAAGAGCATTAATGGCGTATTCAAAGGAAAGGACACAAATATATATGTAATGAATGCAGAGAGAGGGGGAGGATTATTAATGGCGGTGACAGAGACCAATGCATATAGTACGGAATGAGTTTGTGTGTGACCGCGTTTATGGCTGCAATTCATGACTCATGAGGACTTGTTGGTTAAACAAATAAGTCGAGTTTTGAGGACTCGTTTTTATTTATTTTTATTTCTTAATAAAATTCTTTAATTTTTGAGACTATAAGATAAATATATAATATTTTACTAAACAAGCTGGGCAAGCTTGAAAACGAACTTGAGCAAAATTTGATTATAAATTTAATTTATTTTTTTAAAGGAGTCGAGTTAAAGTTTTTTAACACCATGAAGAGTCCGAACTTAATTTTTTAAGCTCATCACAAGCCTAAGCAGCCTAAGACTCGACTCGGTTTATTTGCAGTCCTAACCGTGTCTCTCTTTCTTTACACTTATCGTGCGGTAATAAGTCAATTTAACCCTCTGATTAAAAAATAAATAAATTTAAATTCCCATTGTATTTGATAATATAAAAAGAATAAAAGAAAAAAAAATTAAAAACTCTTACATTTTAAAACTAATTATTATTATTTTCATGATTTTATAATAAATGAAAATTATCAAACATGCTTTCAACTACTATTTAAAACACTTTACATCAAAACAAATATTTTGTTTCTGAGTTAAAACAAACGGAACAAACAGACCTCAGAAAAATTTAAGACAAGGAGCGTTTTTGAAAGAATTGGTGAGTGAGCGCGTGAGTGAAGAGTGAAGGCAGGTGGATGTTTGGGTCTGAGGTCTGAATGGTTAACAGAGAGAGAGAGGGTAGTACTAGTGGTATTAATATGTAGTACTGTAGTAGTTTGGTCCCAAATGGGTCTATTCAGCATTCAATGTGGTCAAAATTGAAGTCAAAGACACGGACATAGTATTAGAGGGAGAGAGAGACACTGTATTGGCACTCGATTAGTCTCATCAACCTTTTCGTTTTTTTGGTTAGGATTTACTCTACATCAACTCTCCACTTGTAAAAGTTTCAAGTAATCCAACGATTTTTCATGAAACATTTTTTTTTTTTTTTTTTTTTTTTTTTTTTTTTGTTGTAAGAAACTGCATTTTTCAATGGATAAAAAAATAACCATTTCAATATAAAAAATTACAATAAATGCTTTTACTTTATAAAAAGTGCATATAAAGTATTTTATATGACCTCCATGAGTCATAATTTTGACTAATTTTTTTTTTTTATAAAAATATTATTAAAGGCATTTTAGGTATTTCATTCTTTAATTTTTTAAAAGAATCTCAATAATCTATTATTTCTTTTTCTTTTTTTTTTTCTTTTTTTTTTTTTTTTGTAAAAATTCCCAAAAATTTTAAATTAGTATATTTTATTTCTCCTTAAGGGCATTTTCGATATTCCAAATTTTAAATTAAAGAATTGTCCTTATTACTCAATTTAAAAAATTAATGAGAAGTTTTTTGAACACCAAAAGTATTTACACTGGCATTTTTTTTTTTTGCACTTTACCTTAACTAATTATACAAGTCATAAGTTATAGTCTAATTTAACCTTGGCTTCAACCGCAAACCAGTTCAAGCTTATTGTATATACTACAATTAATGTTGCATCAGAGTCAGAATTAATGTTGGTTTTGAGCATCAAATCAGCTTAGATTTTCAAATTATAAAAAAAAAAAATTTAAATTTAAACTACGGTTATGTTCGGCTACAAGAAATTGAAGCTCTGAAATTAAAAAAATTATATTAATTTAATTTGTTTAGTTATTTTTCTTCAATTTTTATTCTAAAACTTTAATTTCATGCACAATCTAAATTTTTTGGGACCTAAAATCTAAAGCGCTAATCCCATGATCACTGAATTATCATAAAATTGGCATTACTGATGGATTGAGGAATCAAAACCAGTCACCCTCATCGCCAGCACTGCTCTTTACTTGTTGCATTAATTGAAGTGCTGCCAAGAAATAAAGAGGAAAGACATGATTAGTTATGCACCAAAAAGAAAACAAACAAAAATGCTGTTATTATGACGACACAGAGAGTAATAATGCCAAATGCATTCACTGCGGCAATCAATTTTTTTGGTGGAATTCATGGAGTAGAGTTTCTGTACTAATATGAAGTTCAATTAGAAGCGTTCTTCAATTGAATTAATAATAGTCAAATTTAAGTGCATAAACATAGTCCATCCACTCTTCTCAACTAAAACTAAGTACTTAAAGTTGTTAAATGAATAAAAATTTTAGTGCATAAACACAGTCGATCCACTCTTCTTAATTAACCAAAAGCTTAAATTGTTAAATGAGACTAAAACCAAAAGCTTAAGTTGTTAAATGAGCCTAACACTATACTCATTCACTTTTCTATTTTGGGACAAGCTCCCCTAATTACAATTAGCAACATTGATCGAAAATAAAATGCATTTCAATAAAAAAAGATTAAAAAAAAAAAAAAAAGAACTTTTTAATCGAAAATAATGATTTCCCCTTCATTCAATAAAATGAGCTCTTACCAATTTATGCAAATATATATTGGAAGGAAAAAAAAAAAAAAAAAACCATAGATTATCTTTTCAAATTTTTTCAGAGATGGGGGTAAAAAAAAAAAAAAAACCAATATTTTTGTCAAATACTGAAATTATTCATCGTATTTGGAAGATTTAGAAATAATTCAACAATTATTGATGAATAAACCTTGACAGATTAAAGAGATTTGGTTAAAAAAAAAAAAAAAGGAACTTTGTAACCAAAGTCTCAACTATTTTTATCAATTTGCAGCTACAGCCATAGCCTGTATGGAAAAAGATTCATAAAAAATCACTGAGCTATGACAAGGGATCTGCAACAAGTTGATGCTATAATGATCAGAAGCACAAACAAGCTAGTAAGGGTAGAAAAACTAAGGGAGAAACCATGAATTTTATGCATAAAGCATAATACACCATCATTCTAAACCCCCCAAAACAAAAGAAGAGGTCATACTGCTTACATATCATTCAATAAAAGACAAAACTAGTCTCAAGTGCAAATATTACCAAACCAGTTGGTTAACTAAACCAAAGGCAATTTTACAGAGGACCTACCTTCTATCTGGATTTTTTTGTACCATTCTATAATTTTTTTTGGTCCCCTTCAAGGTTTTCAAGGGCTATGAAAAAGCCAGAAATCTAAGAAGGGCTACTACAAGGGTTCTGCATGTTGAAGCAACCTGAAACCTTCCATGAATCAATGCCTCGATTTCGAAATGCAACCCTCAGGTGCTGATGTATTATACATCTTCTCAAACAGGCAATCCTGTGAACAGAGCAAAACAGGGACAAAAAACAAATAAGTTATCAATTAGCAAATCCCTAGTGTATCTCCAGTATGCAAAATCTTGAAAGAAAGCTAAAATACCTCAAGGATTTTAATTTATTATTATTATTCTTTTTTTCCCTTCTAAAAAAATATATATGGTTCAGGGCTAAAACCTTGAGAATGCCACAGGCATCTAATAAATCACTCATGTACCTACAACGTGGTTTTGTAACATAACATAAGCTAGGTTGGGTACTTGTGTTCTGAAGAATCTCTCAAATGGGCTAATCTCTCGTACCAAACATTTCAGCAGAAATAGATCTTTATCATACATATCGATAGTAAGTTCATGACTAGATTAAAAAAGAGGAGAAGAAAAGTTCACGACTAATAACAAATAATCAACTATTCAAGAAAACCCCAAATCTAAATATATACACTGATTAGCTGATAAAATAAGTGTTCACGTTGACTAGAGAGTGAAAATACAGAGTAAAGATGAGAAATCGTAACAATATAAAAAAGATCCAATAACATGAAAAGGAAAATGAAGCATCCTCAATTCAAGTGCATGAAACCTACATAATCCAAATAAAAGCTCCTCTTAGAGTTTTTAACAACTATTTAGCTACCCGTAATACATGAAAATTAATATAAACATTCAGACCATAAATATCACAAATTTACAATACCAAAAACTAAATTCCATCCTCAAGGGGTCACACGAGTCAAAAAAAATTCCAACAGGACACCATAACAAAAACCAACAAATATTGTAACAAGGACTGACATTAATAAGAATAAAATTCACTTTAAAAAAAATGGCTTTAGAAAAAATTTGCACTTGCCCCTAATTGAAGTTTGCCACTTGCGATTGTTAAAAATGCATGACAAATTACTATTGCAACACAATTATTATCAAAAGGGATGAAAAATATGCTATTATAAATTGACATTTTTCCCACCGATTATTATAATTATTCACTTCTTCTTACCTCTCCCGTTCTCTCTCCCCTCTACCTCTTCTATCGCCACCTCCCCCACCACTTACACCACCACAATAATAAATTTTATGGTTGACAGAAAAATCAGGTGGTGGGGTTTCATCTTCAGTATTTAGGTAAATGAGGCCCTAAAATGCGATGACAATCAGCCCAAGAATCATCCAGATTGGCTCCCACAGATTAAATAGTTTCCATGAAAATTTAGTTTCTGACTAAGAAGCACGGACACGGATACGACACGAC
>JAOTQH010011696.1:0-18620 GCA_025631255.1 Cornus kousa | reverse complement strand
AGGTTTTGGATAAAGGGACTTTGAAGATGATGAAAAGTCTTATTTATCTTTGAGATTAATAGTCAAATAGTTATTCGAATGATAAATGATAACTTAAAGTTTTGAATTTATTTTGCTCTAAATTTATAAATACATAAATCAAATTAATTTAGCACTTTTATCTACAATTCCTTTAATTTCATTTTAGCTTTTATTTCTCCATTTGATTTCGAAATTATTTTTGCATATCATTTAAGCTATTTAACTATCCCGAAATATTGCTAAGTTCAATCACGTGCATCACACTTGGTTCTATCTAGTATATATATATATATATATATATATATATATATATATATGAAGAATTAGTGTGTGAAGAATTAAGCAAATATATTTTTAGGGTTTTACTTATCTATTTTTGGATTTTGTTGAATTTCTTGTAAAATTATATACATACACAAACACATATATTCTAATGGGTATTTTGGTCACTTAATATGGATCCAATGGGGGTAGAAATGTCATTTCATACATCTAAGTAAACACAAAGGCAAAAGGGCTAAGAATGTATTTTTTACATGTAAAAAGTAATTTGACAAATCTAAAAAGTAACTTTTGAGGTATGAATAAAAAATTGACCAAATTTTGCAATATGAGTGATAGTTATTTTCGAAAATATTCAATATAATATTTAGCCAAACCTAAAAGGATATTAGTGTAATCAACCCTAAAATATTTTATTCTTTGAAAGTCCGAATCCCGTCATGCACACCCCTCTCTTTATACCCTGTCTGTTTTGGATTTGGATTTTGATCCATCGATTTAATGACAATTTATAAAACCATATAATCTTCTAAAAATGTTATATGAAAAAGTTCATACAATTTAATTTGGTGAGTGGTGGGGTTTTGAGAATAGGTAATTAAGATTATTAGGTGGGAGATAATTAGGATCCAAATAAATAGGTGGTTCTCAAATACAAAATTATTATTATAAAGTTAAATTCAGTCACATTTGTAATATAGGTGTAATTCAGTTGGTCAAACTAAAAATAATTGCGGTGAAGTGATCATGGTCACTTTTGTTGTTTTTCATTGACCATTTGTCTTTGAACACTACTTTGAACCAAAGAAAATATCTCGTACACTATCACGAACGGTTTGAAACTCCACTCTCTTCTCAACCTTCCCCACTAAATATGATCAATATTTTTCAAGGGAAAAAAACAAAGAAGCTAAACTGCATTTAGTTAAAACTCCAACATTATATACAAGTGCACAGAGCTTAGAAATGGATTCTCCAATGTTACACGAATTGGGAATCAAAGGCTATATACTTCACAGAATGAGTTGCTGAAACTAAGGTAGAACAAGGACATTAGTACTTTATTTCATTTGCAGCAATGCTAATTATATAAATATCATCCAGGAAAAGGAAAGACCATACACTCGCATTGATATAAATACAGATGTTCAATATCAGAATGTCATTCCCAAAGCCAAGCTACTGGAGATAACCAACATATAGATTGAAACTTCGAAGCCTACGTATTTTATCCACTTTCCTGCATAAAATAAAATACAATAAATAAATACATAAAGAAATAAGAGGTTAGATTTCAATAGTAATGGAACTTACAAGACATGGCCACAAAATATTTGATCTAAGCAGTTCTAGTTGCCACCTAATTTTTCACATGTTCAACCAAAGTGCTTAAGAAACACGCCGGCCAAAATGCACATCCAGGTAGGGATAGCAAAGTCTATCAAGGAAACATCATTTAGACAACTCATCTAAGTTGTGTTGCCCATTAGTTGACTCAACAGAGGGGAGTGGGGTGGTGGTGGTGAATGGAGTCAATGGCCAATAATTGCAAATAATTGAAAACAATTTCTCAAATCTTCTTAATACAAATATGTAGCAATTAAGAGAAGCAAGTAAGCAATATATAGCATAAATGTAAAGGAGATAATAGAGATAGAAGATTGCAAACTATAACATGGCAATTATTGCGAGGTTCGGAAACTCCTACTCCTCGGCTCAAGACCCCTGTTGAGACTTCCCAAATCCACTATCGCTTCTCCTTACGGGTGGAGAGCAAACACTCACAAGAAGCAAGACCTTGCTTCTCCTTTTGTTTGCTAAGAGAACAACATTCTCTTAGTCTTTCTTTCGGTCACATTAATTACAATTGTTTGTAACAGTGTATCTCTCAAAGATTGATGTACAAGTTTTTCACTCACAAAACTAGAGTAATAAATGAATCAAATGAAGCTCAAGTCTATAGTGATGATTGAATGAACAAGAGAATAAATGCTCTTGAATGCTATTTCAAATGTTTTCTCAAAGATATACATACCTTATTGAATGCTTACTCTTAAATAGAGTCTTTTGTTGGTTGAAGGTAGGTCAGGAGCATTAATTGCAGAAATATAGCTGTTGGAGATAAGTGACAAGCATTTAATGCGTTTTCAGCTGTTAGAGATATTTATAGGTAACCAAGTAACTAGTTACATGGCTTGATCTACTTGGTTAGATGAGATCCAGATCTCATCTGATCGGTTACATGCTTTTTGTCTGATTGGTTACATAAAGAAGAATGCAAAAGACATTATCTGGCTTAATTCATTTGATCAGTAACTTTATGCGAACTAACCGATTACTTCATGTGATCTGATCGGTTACATGATGCGATCTACTCGGTTACATCATGCTTCGTGGTGAAATGTTTGTTTTCTGTCTTAATACATCTGATCGGTTACATGAGGTGATATGATCGGTTACATCATGCATTGTAGTGAAAACATGTTCTCTATCTTAATGCATCTGATAGGATAGATCATTTCATCTAACCGGTTACATTGTGTCTATACATATGCTTTCTGTCCATGCATCTGATCGGTTAGATCATTTCATCTAATTGGTTACATGAACTGTAAGTTAAATTTTTTAAAGTGAAAAGACTTAAATGTCCTTGGAGATGCTTTCTAGGAATATATGCACGAGTCTATAGATATGAGCTTCAAATGGATTCATAAATTACTTTGACATTGAATCATAAACACTCACCAAGCTATTTACCTCTTTCTTCAAGCCTTGTCCATGATCGTTTCAAGCTTCAAGGTAATCTTGCTTTCTTCTTTTTGAGTTGCTTGTTTGAATCTTGTTCTTTACAGCTTTATACTTTTTGAACTCATTTGCTTTTTATAGATGTGATCTTGAATTTACACACTTAATGTAAATATTAGTCCGAGAACATCATTAATGGTTTGTAATCATCAAAATCAATGGATTGTCCTAGGATGAATCCTTTAGGTCAACAACTTGCATTTCACACATTATAGGTTCAAAGCGAACCGAAATTAGTCAGACAACCCGACTGATCGGTGACTAAATTGATCCAAATTCAATTGCAGGATTGATGCAAAAGAGCAGCTTAAGTGTTACCATTGACATACAGAAGAAGAGATGGAAATTTAAAATAATGGAAAGAGTGAACAATTGCGGAGAAAGAATATATCCTTCTATGTATTAAGGAGAGAGACAGAGTGAACACTGGTTGGTTCTACGTTAAGAACCAACCAGTGTCAAGAGTTTTGGACAACCCAGACTGACCAGTGACTAAATTAATTGATCGCAAATCCAATTGCAGGATTGATGCAAAAAATGCTGCAACATAGTCTTACCTTTAGACAAACAAAAGGGTGCAGATGGTGTTAGCAATTTTGTAATTCTAATATTATGATTGGCAAATTTTGTAGGAGAAAACTCACTCTATGTAATTTAATGATTATATATTTTAGTGAGTGAGATAGCAACAGAATGGATAGATGATGTAAATGTGAAGATAAGACTGCTCGAAGATGACTACATCAAAAGGGCAAAAGGGTCCAAAGATCTTCTTCAAAGGGCAAATCAGTCAAATGACTACTTAAAAGGGCAAAACAGTCCAGAAAACTACTACAAAGGGCAGAATAGTCCAAGAACTAGTTAAATTTATAAGTGATATATAAATACACATATACTTACCCAAAAATCTATAGAAGGCAAATATTGCTTAGGATCAGTTTTGCCAAGTGTGTTAATACTTTCCATATTGATTTTTAGCATATCCTTGAATATCAAGGATCAGTTTTCTGAAAATTGCATATGCGCTATTTTTGTTAAGTTTTAAGTTGCCTTAAGACTCCATAAATGAGTATGCATCAAGAAAAACTTTTTATAGAGCCTTCTAGAACATGTTTTGATGATTAAAACATGTGTTCAATTACTTAAGCCAATTTCAAGTCAATGAAGTCGAAAACATAAAGTTGCAGCTGTCTCAATAGATCGACCCAATGCAAACTTCGATGGATAGACTTGCCAAGGACATCGATGAAACTTAATGAAGCCTCGATCGATCGAAGCCTATTCCAATAAGATTGATGGAAATATTTTAAGTAGAAAACTTAATTTCCTAATTGGGTTTGCTTGATCATTTTTTAATATTTTAGTGGGTCAAGTTTAAAATGTTTTTCATCTGAAAAGACTTGAACTTAATATTCTTCCATAATAGTCTTTCCATATATTTTATTTATTTTAATTGTTATCTAATATACGACTTAAAAAACAAGTCTACTTGGAGACCAAGACATTTGAGTGGGGAACAAGTATAGTTATCTATATATACAAAGTCTGAAAATATAAACCGTTTGTGTGTGTCCCTAGAGTATCAAAAGCCCTATAGTGCTTACTACTGCAAAAAGATTTTTTTATGTATTTGTTTATCCACGAGTGTTCTGTGTGAGAGTTCTACTTGTGTGTATTCATAAGAGAGTTTGTGTGAGATATTTCTTATGTGAGTTAAGGGCACCACACTTGATATATAAGACCATATATCTTGTGATTTTGTTTTTATGCATCCTACACACATATCATACACTCTGCATTAGATATGGTAATTATGATGTAATACATGTGTTGATATATATTGTTGCGGTATGAGCTGAAAGTTCAACATCAACACAACAAAGTGCTACAAGCCAAACCAAACCAATCCAAACAGTGAAGTGGTGGACAGATTGATTGACGGAACGATTCCAAGGTAAAGAAGTTTTGCATGATGGGATTGACGTGGATCAATGGGATCATTTAGCGGTTAGATGGATCAGGTGGAGGACAACTGAAGAGATTTTCTTGGGTGCTGCAATAGAGCAATTGTGTTGAAACTGAGTCTAGAAGTAATATGGTGTTCATCGCGTTAAACTGGACTAATTGTACACTCTTTCTTCATAGTGAATTCATTGGCCGTGCCAAGTCCCGAGGTTTTTTTATCTGCCGTTGGGGTAGGTTTTTCCTCGTATATCTGGTGTGCATATCTCTAACTCGGTTAATTTACTGCACATATTAATTACATATCTATGCTATGAGGATGATATATGCTTGAATGTTTATCATGATGAAATCATCACATATAAGTGCTTGAATGTTTAGAAGCAATTAAACCAGATTTAACCTATCACTAGGAAGTGGCTATTTTAAGGGCTACAAGTTTGTTTATTTATTTATTAAATTAGATTTAGTGTCTTTGTTTAGTAATTTATTTGTTTAAATCTGATTTTGTTTCTTTAAGGGTCAAAGTGCTTTAACTGAATACTGAATACAAAGAGTAATAAATTCACCAATCGGTATTTGAATTAATATATCATAGATATATTACCTTCCGCATTCAATTGTTTACATTATTGAAAAGTGGGAACCGACCTATTCACCCCACCTCTAGGTCATTATCTCAAGGTCTTGGTCGCTACGTTCTTGATTCAATTGGGGCTTCTTCATAAGTCTCATCCTGAGCTATCTGATAGAACCTTATCATCAGATGGAGATATGAAAGAATGGACAATTGTGGAGAAGGAATATGGCAAATTAGTTACTTCACAAACTAAACTCCCATAACCAACCCAAAATAAAAAATAAATAAAAGAAGAGAGACTAGTGCCTCTATTTTTCAAAATTTAATGCTGAAGTCTAGTAGTTAAGAATGCAGATAGAGAGAAGAATAGTACATAGTGCAAATAAGGGTTTCCCATAAATGCTTTTAGCCTTTTACTGGTCTCTATTTGACATCTATATCTACATCAGTAACTTGTATAGTAAGCAATATGCCAATATCAACAATCATGACTTTAGGCAATAAACATCTACATTCTACCATATAATGTTTACTAGCAACATAAGGCAAAAACCCAAACGAGCATCAAAACACTGAAAGTCCAATAAACATCTAGATTCTAACATATAATGTTTACTAGCAACATGAGGCATAAACCCAAATGAAAGGACAGAAAATGGAGTGGGCCACACTCGGGCCGGTCCACCAGGTTTGGAGCACCATTGGGCCGTTAGGCCACACATAAACCAATCCATTAGGCCCAAGGCGCCAACAAGACATTACTAGGCCCTTTTAACCAGCATTATGAGCGGGTTTTCCTATCTTGTGTGGCCTAGGGAGAAGAACCAGCCTAGCGAGGCCTAGGTTTGTGAGCCAAGAGAGGAGTTTTAGGGTAAATGTAAACTTCTATTTATAGAAGTTAGTGAGAAAGAAAGAGCCAGATTGTTTGGAGTGTAAGAAAAGACTTTTCTAATAAGAAGAGAGGTTTCTTGCAACAAGTGCCAGAGATATGGACAGCTGATACACCAACCACCTGAGGATTTGCATGTAATGGCCTTTCGCGCAATGGGGGATGGATGTGGTAAGTCCTTTACCAAAGGCAAGGTCACAAAATCAGTACGTCCTGCTCGCAACAGACTATTTTACTAAGTGGGTAGAGGCAGAACCATATCCCGCGTGACGCGCACACAAGTGAGGCGCTTCATATGGAACAACATAATTTGTTGGTTTGGGGTCCCAAGGTCGATCGTTATGGACAACGGTACCAACTTGGACAACCAGCACGTGAGAAGCCTGCTGGATGAGCGTGGGATCAATCAGAAGCTTGCTGCAGTTAGCCATCCGCAAGGGAACGGGCAGGCTGAGATCACAAACAGGATAATTTTTAGCTACATAAAGAAAAAACTGGAGAAGGAGAAGGAGAAGGGCAACTGGCTTGAGGATCTCCCGAATGTCTTGTGGGCCTACCGAACAACCCCAAGAAGGCCAACTTGTGAAAGTCCGTTCGCTATGGCATATGGTAGAGAGGAGGTGATACCGATCAAGCAAATAGTGCCAACCATTCGAAGCATAGCATGGAACCAAGAACAGAATGACAAAATGTTGGAGCTCAACCTCGATCTTCTTGAGGAAAAGAGGAATGTAGTAGCAATCAGGCTTGCCTTATACCAACAGACACTCGCGAAAAGTCGCAATAAAAGGATGAGGCATAGAGACTATACTCCTGGAGAGCTAGTGTTAAAGTGAGTGGTGGGCATCACCCCGAAAATGATGCCACCATGGGAATGACCCTACAGAGTCGTAGAAGTCATAGGGAAGGGGGTATACATGCTAGAGACATCAGCCAGAAGGCAGGTTGCCAAGCCATGGAATGCAACATATCTGAAGAGGTATTATCAGTAGAATGAAACAGTCAGTTAAGTTTCCATTGGTTTATCTTTCCCTTCAAAAGTATGTCAATATGAATGTAAGATGATTGAGCAACAAGAAATCTATCAAAAGAACAGTTTTTTAAAGAAAAAGAAACTTGAACATAGCATAAACATGTCAGTGGCAAATGGCACTATAAGCCGAACGCCAAATACTTGCACAAATTCATCTAATTCAGTGGCAACTGGCATTCTAACCGATCGCCAAGAATTTAACCAAGTCAGTGGCAAATGGCACTATGAGCCGAACGCCAAATACTTGTACAAATTCATTTAAGTCAGTGGCAAGTGGCATTCTAGCCGATCGCTAAAAATTTGACCAAGTCAGTGGCAAATGGCAATATGAGCCAAACGCCAAATACTTGTATAAATTCATTTAATTCAGTGGCATTCTAGTCGATCGCCAAGAAATTAAGCCAAATAGTTGTATAAATTCATTTAATCCAATGGCAAGTGGCATTCTAGCCGATCGCCAAGAATTTGACCAAGTCAGTGACAAATGGCACTATGAGCCGAACACCAAATACTTGTACAAATTCATTTAATTCAGTGGCAAGTGGCATTCTAGCCGATCGCCAAGAATTTGATTAAGTCAGTGGAAAATGGCACTATGAGTTGATCATCAAACATTTACGTGAATTTGTTTAATTCAGTAGCAAATGGCACTATGAGCCTACCGCCAAACATTTACGCGAATTTGTTTAATTCAGTGGCGGATGGAGTTGATCCCCCCCCCCCCAAACACACACACACACACACACACACACACACACACCATGGCACTGCCCATCTACATCTAGCCATCCTCAACTCCCACGGCCCTCTACTCTCCACATCCCCTCCCGGCTCATAAACTCTAGAAAACATCCATTGCATACCATCCTCCTCCAATGCAAAGAACCTTCCTTTCCATACATCCACTTTAGACACCGACCTTTTGTCCCAAAGAACCACAATACCCCTCGCTGTCCCCTCCGCATCAATCACCTCCCAATCCACAAATCTACCACCCCATAGACTTTTCATCACTCTAGTTGTGGAGTCGGCTGACTTAGATTCTTGTAAACACACCACTTGAGCCCCCATTTCCAAATCAAAGCCTTCACCACCTTCCTTTTGTTCGGGTCATTGAGACCCCGAACATTCCAAGACAATACTTTGAGCTTCATAGACACACAATAAATTTCCCCCCTCCCCTCCTTCACCCACTTCTCTTATCAATACCTTCTCCACTCCTCCCTTCATAATTCACATAGGAAATGAGACCATTAAGCTCCCTTACCCCCTTCCGGCAAGGACTTTTCTTCTGCTTCATCAAAGCCCAATCATCATCCACCTCTTGGAACAAGTCATGAATCTGATCAACCTCCCCAGCACATGACATTCCCAGCAGCTTGCTAGTGCCCTAGATGCATTCCATAAACCATCCCTCATTCAGGCCTTCCAGAATAGCATCCCTCTGCACTTCCCTGATTGCATCCAATGGAATGTCAATTCCTATGACTCCAGAATTTTCCCACACTGGAGGTGGGAAATCCAGGGCAGGAAAAGAGTCAACAGCACTACCATCCCCATGCACCAGCAAACTTGGCAAAACAGCTCCACCCATGGCCCCATCACAATGAAGTCTCAGGTCCAGAGCATCGGCAGTCACTCCATCAATCAACAATTGGGTCTCACTGTTACATAAATTCAGCCACTCATAATCACAAATATTCTCAGCACAGTGAAGTTTCAGATCAGCACACAGAGCATCAGCAGTCCTTTTATCAATAATCAATTGCGTTCCCCGGCCAACACACAGAATAAAACTTCCATCTTTGCATTTGGGAGGAACTTTAGATGATTGCAGTAATCAACATCAGTGCTAGAATCAAAACATGTAATAGCCCCTGTGAAGTCTGAAAAGTCTGACATCCCTCCACAATCATCCTCCTATGAACCTTCATAATCCACTTCTGTGACCGGCGACAGTCTATGAGATTCAGCCAAAATCCTCCCTTCCATCCCCCTAACACCACTTCTCAACACCCCTAAAGGAGGAGTAGAAGAAGAAGGAACAGAGAGAGAAGAAGACTGAAGAAGAGGAGTGGGGCACAGACCAGGAATAAAATCATCTTTGATTGACTTCACCCATTTTTGTTTCTGCTTGCGAGACCATCACCGACCTTTCGATAAAGCATGAAACTTATGGAAATGTCCCTGGCGCTTTGAACCACGATCTGTCCGACCACCATGCTCATCATTGTTGCTATGGCTCTTGCTACTCTGCGGAATGCTGGACTTAACATTGGTTGTGATCCAATTATGCTTCTCCATCTTGGTCCATTTCTTGTTTGCAGCACGTCGATGAAATCTCTGTCAATTCTGAGAATGATCCCTTGACATATGATTGGATGAACTCTTGAACTGCGTCTTCTGTGTCTTCTGCATATGCGCCTTTGATTGGGGTGAAACAAATCTCTGAAGTTGAGAAGGAGCTAGGGTCAAGCCCTCATTAATTGGGTCATAATGAATTAGCCCAAAATGATTGAAAAGAACAGGCCCACCCATATTTCCGACTTGCTGATCATACAAAGCAGAAATTGAGCCTTTTTTAAGTCACCCAGGTCCACAAAAACAAGAACTCACATCATGATGAGGGCCCTTCCCATTAGACACAAGCCTCTTCTCAAAAGGTCCAGAGTTGGGCCTCCCTCCTTTACCCGCACCAAAAGGATCATGTCTCTGTGAGCTGGAGAAAACTGGATAAACAAAATCTTTTGAAGCAGGTCCGTTAACATGCCCCATGGAATTGGGCTTAAAGCCTTGACCCAGCCCACGATCAGAAAAAACAGAATGCCCCGAAGAATCCAGATGGTCACGTGGCCTGCTAAAAGCCTCCCTACCAAATCTCTTTGCTGGAACAGATCTCCACCGTCCATGCCTGTATCCATTAGATCTTCCTCTAACACATGTCCCCTGTTTGAAATTTTAAACATCTTTAGAGATAAGGTTGCAATCTTGATCATTGCCTCTCCGCTCACGACGTATCTCCCCCCTCATTCCAGCATAGCCACTCTCAGCACGCGCGT
This sequence comes from Cornus kousa, assembly GCA_025631255.1. NCBI lineage: Eukaryota > Viridiplantae > Streptophyta > Magnoliopsida > Cornales > Cornaceae > Cornus > Cornus kousa. The sequence continues at coordinate 7,989 of JAOTQH010011696.1, read as the reverse complement.
GAGGAGCACTCTGTCTTCCTCCAACGACTCTAATCGTCCTCTGCAACTCCTGTTCATCCATCCATCTCTGAAGCTCCTCGGTGCCTTTCGCACCCTAACAGTCCTCAACCAATCGTCTTCTTTCATCACATGAGAGCCATCACTTCCTTCCAGACTCTCCGTTGTTGGAAGTATCCTCACTCTCGACAACCTCAGAAGAAGATGCCAAGTTGTAGTGAACTGGTGTTGCATGTGTAAGAAGTCGGGGGAATCTGTGAACCACCTTTTGATTCATTGCCCTATGGTGAGGGACATTTGGGCTATATTCTTGCTTGCCTTTGGTGTGGCTTGGGTGTTCCCTGAGTCCACGGTTGATTTGCTTGAGGCTTGGAAAGGGTGTATAGTGGAGGGCCAAGTCAGAGATACTTGGAGGGTCCCTCCCCTCTGTCTTTGGTGGGATTGTAGCACGAGAGAAATAGGAGATCCTTTGAGGGGAAGGAGTCTCCTATTTGGTCTCTCAAATACAATATTTTGTCGTCTTTATTCTTTTGGGTTAATGGGCAAAATTATATATCCTTGGATAGTCTTTTGGATTTTGTTGATGGTTTAAAAAAGTAATGTCGCTGGTAGTGGCTTTTTGTTCTCTTAGGAGCGCTCCCCTTTTGAGTGCCTTTAATGAATTTTACTTATCAAAAAAGAGTCAAGAGGAATGCTCGATGTGCCATTCATATAGAATGGACAATTAATCCGCTCTGGATTATCCGACCACGCTAAGTCCGTGACCCTTAAAGGTGTCCTTCACGGTAGTGAGGACACGGCAGTGATCTCACATTAATTTCCTCATTCAAGAAGGATGGTGATAAACCGCAGTATCCAGACCTTTTCTTGTCGTGTGAAACTCTTACAAAATGGGTGCAGATCATCAGACTGATGACACAGTGTGCAGTCCTGAGTGTCCATGGTGTCGCATTGATACATGCAGCGTCATGGTCCTAAATGGGAATATGGGATTGTTGAGGTACAGTGGATTGTGAGAAGTGTTTGTTAAGCTAGGGTTTTAGAGTTGCGAGGGTCACATGGCTCACGACCTTTATAAAAATTACATAAAGGGGACACATGGGATAGTTTTATAATGCCATGCGGTATGGATATTGCTGAAGGAATGAGGAAGGAACCCTAAAAATACCGGAGGGTGGCTATGACGTAAGGGCAACTTTCCAAAGCCCCTATCCCCTTTTGTTTTTTTTCCTAGCCTTCTTTCCTTCCCCGAGTCCTTAGACTCCTTACATCCCATAATTCTCTTGCATCAGTCAAGTGTAAGTCGTTCCTTCTAGCATTCCTAAACCCGTTCTTTACAAATACCCTTACAAGAAATCTCAAAAACTAAAAAGTGTGGATTTTGAAATATATGTTATGAATATAACGAACATGATATACTAAGTGATTAAATGATAAAATTGTGGATAACAAGCCTATACTAAAAGCAAGCGTCTTTTTTTCTACAGTCTACAATGTTCTGCGCAACGGTAACTCCTTTACAAACTAAGACCCTTCAACCCAGCCCCCAAACCCCCACCCCACCAACACCAAAAAATAAAATAAGGGAACCAAATCATAAAAGTTCCGTTAAGATTGTCAAAATCAGGATCCGAAAGTTCGAGAAAATTTTAGTATGGTAAGATTGAACAACATAACTTGCTGGAAAAAGTTAGGAGTGAAGCACCTGATAATTTATATTTAAGGATTGAAAAACAAACATTATTCATGTCAATATAATATAAAATTGACAATAATGACTACATTTAAATAAATTTATGTCATTAATTTTATTTATGCATAATCAAAACTATACAAATATTATTTCAGCACATACATGCACTGAATATTATAAATTTACAGATAAGTTTAACTTAATTACTATTACGTACAGCATTCTTAGCAACATGGTTGTTACGATCTTATAATTCGGTTCAATCTGACCCCTCTTTGATGAAAAGATGAATCGCAATATATCAACTTTGTTAGGATTGGGATTCTACGTAGGATCGTTGAGAGGTCCATAGGATCGGAATCGTAGGATCAGATTGAGAATTGTAAGATTCTATAAAATTATAAGAAATGTAACTCAAACTAACTTTCTAAATCAAATATTTTTGATATAAGTAGAGAATAAGGCTAAATAACCAAATGAGACACTATCAAAATCAATTAACATTAAAAGATACTAAGACACATGACAAATATTTAAAAAGTTATATGTTGATTACAACAAAAATTCAGCATAACAATCTAAGTAAAATCCTAGAGAAGAAATTAAAGTAAAGCCTAAACAAATAGAAAAAGGGAACAAAGAAGTGGAGAGAGGAAATTACAATACAGTTGCCTAATTGTCTTAGCAATTTAGTTGAAAAGTTCATCTTTTGGTTAAAAGAAAAAAGGAACAAAACAAGAGAGAGAAAAAATGTAGTCTCTCTTTGTTGTTGTTTCAGAATGTGAAAAAATAAAATAAAATAAAATAGAGGAAATTTTTGAAGTTTTGAACCATACCTTTGAAATTCAGAATTTGATCGTCTGTACATTTGATGCTAGGTTCTTTGGTTTTTATTTTTTATTTTAATTTTTTAATGTAATTAGGCTAAATAGTTAGACTTTACATTTAAAATGATTAAATTTACTAGTACAAAATTAATCTTAGGCCCAAATAAATTCAGAAGAAGAACAAAATAACACGATTTAGTAGAATCGGTGGGATCGTGAGATCCTACGCGATTCTACGATCTTTCTTCCGATTTTACAAATCCTATTAAGATTCTACTTCCCAAACATTTTGGATAGGATCGAAATTGGTTTGACAGTTTAAATCATAAAATCGTAAGATTCTAACATCCAAATTTATAATTTTAACAACTATGGTTCGAACCTAATCTTTGGAACTGCTATGAATATCATCCATTTGTAAATAGCCGTTACTAATGGCTATTTAAAAGGAAATACTGGGTTGGACATTTAAGGTTTGGACCATGTCTTTCTCAATTGTCCGGGCTTAATTCCTTGCCTCTCAAAACAATGGTGTTTGGGTTTAGATCAGCCCAACCCATTATGATAAAAGACCGATCATCTTTTAACTGCTTTTCAAAACTATCTGTTGGGGCCTCTCTTTAACGGTCACGAGGAGCTGGCAACAACAGAGGTCTTCGAGGGGGATTTGGTTAGTCATACGGGATGAGCAAGGATAGATTACTGGTTCTGAATTCAAAGCCTTGTCTGAAGGGAAACAAAGCTCAACAATTTATTTGAAATGTGATTTTACAAATTTAAGAAAATTGATTTGTGAATTCATAAATGGTAAATTTAATTCAAAAGGCTGCACAATAAGAAATCAATTAGTTCAAGGGGGCATTTGTATCCTAAGAAATGGTAATCTGTAATTTTTTTACATTTTAAGGTTATTATAAATGTTTTCAATTCATGTGAAGGGCATTTGAGTGATTTTATATTTAATAATAAAAAAATAAAATCAATTCAATTGAAGGGCATTTGAGTCACTATATAGAAATTCTTTGACAGAACTCATCCCAATACAATCCAAGGGGGTTGCAATAAACACGTTGCTAAGTTCAAGTGAGCACGATGTTAAGATTTTCAAACTTGAAGGCAGAGTGTGATTTTGACCTAATGCTCATCTAATGATTGTTGAATGAGAGAAGTAAGAAGGGAAACAATGATTCAAAACAAGCATCAGAGGTAGGAAGTTCTCTACTCACTCAGTTCATGTTAGTTAAGTTTGTCTTGTCTTGTTTGAAATTCTTGAATGATTCTTTATTTTATTGAACTATTTAAAAGGGTTTCATGTCTAATTCTGTTTACAATATGACAAATAGCTTTGTGCGATAATATGCAAATGTGATGAGAAAACTGATATTTTTGCATATTTTATACTTGTTCTTGTGTTTGTTATTAAACATGCAAACTTGGGATTATGATATTTTCAATTATGTTTGACAAATTATTGCAATATCAGTTGAACTTGTTTAACTAGGAATTTGATGCCATTACCTTTTATTATATGCTTTTGTAACATGTTTATGAATGGCGGACTTCTTTCCTACTGGGTTGTCTAGCTCACTTCTACTATATTTCAGGTTATGCACTAGAGAACTTGTTTAACTAAAAATTTGATGCCATTACTTGGAATGTTTTATTACTGTAAGTTTAATTTCTGGGAAGAGATCCGTTGTCACTGGATAAATTTGTTTGAGTGGAATGATAAAATTTGATGATATATTTGGATTCTGAATGTTTGTCGTATGGGATTTATTGTGGGTTACTTTTGAAGTTTTATTCTAGATATAGATTATATTTTTAACTCTCAGAATTGGCTCGAGTGAAGGGTAGGCGTTCCTATCCCATTGAGCAGTAAGCAAAGGTTCAAGCTTCGTCTTATATGGATGGGAAATCTCAATTTCTCTCGATGCTGAATGCAAAAATCATTCTGACTGCCCTGACCATGAATCCAGAGAGATACAGCTGAAGCTTCAACAGCTCATGATAACCCGACTCAGAAACTCATTGCTCAGTTGAAGGTTCAGGGTGTGATATAAACTGACCTAACTCAAGTTCCAAGCATGAAATACCAAGAGTACAAATATGCTGCCGGTTCAAGGTATTGGAGATTTGGAATTGGTGATGGAGGTGTCGAACCAAACTGATACTGTAAAATCCTTGAATTGTGTGAATTCAATACTCCACAATTGGAGTTTGGTGTGTGTCTGAGGTTCATAAAGTTAACTTTATGTCTCCATGAAGGCCTAGAGATCGAAACAAAGGAATGTCAAACACTCTGCTCATGAAATCAAATTTGGCCGCACAAAATGTCAGTGTTTTTAGAATTGGGTTTGCTAAAAGGACTAGAAATTGATGCCTCTGCATAAGAAGTTATATGTTCTCGTAGCACTTGTGAAATTGGAGGCTTCACCCAAGTGGGATCCTTATTTTGAAAAACCGTCTATTGGTACTAAAAATATGAAAATTCTGCTCCATTTCATTACCAATTGTTGAAATTGCTTTACTTCGGATTAAGAGTGTACAACTCTTAGAGGATTAACACTGAACTGGACTCTCTACTACTGAACAAATTTGAGAAGGGAAATGAAGAAAGAATTTGGGTAGAATGGTGCAAACAGTACCGGTCTGTCCAAAGCATGATATTTGATTCTAAAGTTGCTCTTCACCTGGTACTGTTCGCACCATTCTACCCAAATTCTTTCTTCAAATTAGCTCCTTCCCACCCAAACTCCCTTGACTCACATCCAAATTCCCAATGGGAAGTACTCATTGAAGCCCATTATCAAACGTCTATCCTCCATTGGAAGCAAAAGAACTCGAGCAGCTCAGATTCGAAAATTTGCTCTGGCAAGAGCTTAACGCCAGAGGAACTCTATTTCTTCTCAATCTTCTATTTTCAAAAAGATCGAATCCTCTGTTAGCTTCAGCTTCTCTCTCCACGACTCTGTTGCCTGATGACCTCCTCCTTTGTGATCGGACTACTCGTGCTTGACCACCTGATTGTCATTAGGGAGCTCAATTCTGTGGGAAACTTGAACCTGATCACTGGAACTGCAATGAAAATCATCCATTCGTAACTTTCGAAAAAAAAAAAATCAGCCATTCGTAAAATTCGTAAAAATAGCCGTTACTAATGAATAACGGCTATTTAAAAGGATACACCGGTTTGGGGTCCTTTACCTCTCAAAGAACTGTTAATGTTTTGAGTCTCCGTTTGTAGGCTATCTTCCTATTTATTCAGGCTGAAAGGGGATGAGGAAAATATTGAAACTTTGGAGGGCTCAAGTGGGCTTGCTAGCACCAAAAGATTCTGAACTGGCTAATAGTAATTCAGAAAAGCATATTAATATTTTATACATGTATGTATTAGACTTTGATTTAATTTATTAATAGTTTTATGATTTGAAATGACAATAACCCACCCACTCGACCCCTAATGAAACAAGTATGGTTGTATTCTAATCGAATTTGAGACAAATTAACTAGCTTAAAAATACTCAGATTTAAAATGATGTGTGATTTGCAGGTGATTCCAAAAAAAAAAAAAAAAAAATTGTAGAAGAAGAATAAGAAGAAGAAGAAGAGGCAAAATTGCAAAAACAAACCGTGAGGTTTTATCAAGTGAGCACAATACCCTCCATGGTTTAAAAGTGAGCAAATTGCCCTTTTGCATTTCATCTCCGGCCACTTTCCGTCCATTTTGTGATGCAAATAATTGATATTTTTTTTATTAATATTGAAAGTACCCTCCAATATTACCACTATACCCTTCTTTCTATAAAAAGGTTTTGCATTCGTTTATTCCAATTAAACCCCATCTTGCTCTCTTCTTTCCATTTTCATATATATATATATAGATATATATGTGTGTGTGTGTGTGTGTTATATGTTTATGTGCATTTCTTTCACTTCGTTTCTTTAGCTACCTCTTAATTGGTTTGGTTATCATCAAGGCACTCTCATTTTAAAAGTACATCCGTAAGCATTAAATATTTATAAATGCAATAGTTGAAGAGATTTGATCTCATGATGAAAATGCCCCGTGATAAACTTGCCTAAACATTATTAATGCACACGTATGCATATAAATTATTACATAGTCCACATATGATAACCTATAAATGATTCATTCTTTTTGCTCTTTACTAAACCCAGCCGTCAATAGAAATGAAGAAGCATTACAATAAAAAGAAAATTACAGATGAGAAAAAGGTGGAACATATGTTGTGAAAAAAGAGAAGGAAGACCTAGGTTTATGTAATCCATGCAGAGGTTCAAATGAGAGGTTCAAATGAGAAGTTACACACTTGGTCAATTTAGAGTCATATAATGTATCAATTTAGTTTAGAGGACATTTAAGATATTTTTCTTTTTATATTATTTTATATATTTTTTTTAAAAAAAAGTTAATTATAAGGAATGATTTGGTAAATGAATAATGACATCCAACGCATAGTGGTTGGAGGTGAAATATAAGGGGGCAATTTGTGCACTTTTGAAAATATAGAGACTGATTTGCTTATTTTTAAACCACCCGCCGCGCGGGGGGGGGGGGTGTATTGTGCTCACTTCGTGAAACTTCGGGAATTTTTTTTTTTTTTTGGCACTTTTGCCAAAAAAAATAAAAAACTACAAAAATTGAAAATTATAATCAAAACTCATTCAACCTACACATCACATAATAGCATATAACAGTGTAACGACCCAAACACGAGGTCTGAACCACTAACTGGGTCATGACCCGACTCAGAAACACCTAAGGGTAAAATGGTCTTTTAACCAAAACAGTGTAATAAAGGCTATGATGACATCACAATAATCATTACTAATCAAATTGGTCCATGGTGTGTCGGCAACGAGAGTGTGAATAAAAGTGTGGCCAAAGTTAGATTTATAAAATGCCACTACCACTTTTAACTAAAACATAGCAAAAGTGAGTAGGGATCGTCCCAAGGGAAATGAGTCGTGCTTTGGAATCAATTATGAAGTGGTAATTCGAATGATAGAAGAGGGGTTTGATTTGATTAAACTAATGTTCAATTAAAACAATGCAATTGACAATTTAGAAATTAGAGGGAAAATAAATGAGAGAGAACTTGGGGCTTAGAGTTCACCACTAAGCTTCACTTCGCCAAACACTAGCAATTGTAAATTAATGGGGACATTTAAGTTGTAAAATGTAATGACCCGATCATTTTCCTTCCTTTCATTTTTCTCAGATTTTTACGAATGAATTTTTTTTCGTTAAAAATTCCTTTCTGAGTTCGGTTTCTTGTCTTTTAGTGTCATCTCGAGTGCTCAGAAATGACTTCTGAGACTCTTTTGTGTGGATTGACAACTTCCTTTGACGACCGAGTCATTTTCACACTTTCACTTTTCGGACACTATGCACTATTTCGTCCTTTTCCCTATTTCGTCTTTTCCCCGTTTGTCACTTTGTTGGCA
>JAOTQH010011588.1:0-18630 GCA_025631255.1 Cornus kousa | reverse complement strand
GATTGGAGGGGGAGTTGCGGGCTCTCTTATTGCCAAAACCCTTCAATACGAAGCCGATGTTGTTCTCATCGATTTGTAAGTTTTTATGCACTCGAAAATCTATTCTTTAAAAGTCCCCTTTCTTTTTTTATTTAATTTTTTATACTCTGTTGTTAATACTGAAGAAAAATTGAATCGAGCTGAGCTTGCAAAAATGTTGATTTTTTAGGTAGCTTGCAAAAAGAATCTCCAATTTCTTCCTCCCAAATTGCACCACATAATGATGTTGCCTGCTACATGTTCTAAACTTTCCTCCCCACTCAACCACCTCTTAAACTAGTTAGCAGTTAGCACGTCCCCCATCAATCTTGGTATTACCAAATGAAGCCCAAAGGGAGCAAATAAAATTGCCAACAAGTCTGTAACCATTGCACAATTGCGAAAAGATAACCAAAAGTCTTTTGATCACTTTTGCTCCTATTTGTTCATGGTCAAGATCCTCCCAAGAACATACCTCTGTCCAAAGACAACTACTTTGCAATGCACATTACTGTCTCAAATAGCTTCCAAGCAAAACCCTCTTAACCGCTACCTTGACTGAATCCACCTCAGTGCATCAACTTCTTGTCCACACAATTTGATCATAGAGTGCCATAGAATGCCACTGTATCGTCCAAATCCTATTCCTGCACCAGCATATGAAAATTGAAATATTATATTCTAAACCTCTCCAAATTCCGAAACCTCAAACAAACCATTACAATAGCTTGAAGATCAACCAACCATAACTGTATGAAGACCTGGAAAAGGGTTCATTGGCACATCCATGGTCAAAACATAATATGATCTTTTTCCTGTTAACAAGTTTTTAAGCAACGGTAATGGCCTACATTTTTAAGAAAAACTGAGAATGGCGTTTATATATATATTTCATTCTTAAGAAAAACTGAGAATGGTGTTAATGGCCTACATTTTTTAGTAGCCCAATTGTATGTAAACGCCATTTAGAGTGGAACAGGGCCATTCATACTTAAGAGACTTCCAGATGTGCCCTAATTTAATGCTTCTGGTACAGTGGCACTAAAGAATACTAGAGAATGGGCTGGGCAGGGTATTAAATCAGGCCATAAATATGCTGTAGGTTGAAATACTTGGGACATATTTTATTTTTATTTTATTTATGGGGCTGGAAATTACTTAAGATTGAGAAGTTGTTTTTGTAGTGATTAGAGATTATAGCCGGGAATATATGCAAAATGTTGAAGGCTTTTTTATAGGGTTTTTTAGATTGTAGGAAAATGAAGATTGTATATTGTTTGTCAAGAGTGTTTTTTGCCATTATTGACAAGTAAATTTCATCAAGATAGTCTTATATTTGTTCTGTTGGTCACTCTGGAGTTTGGAATGGACTGTCTGACAAGGTAACTAAGTAGGAGTAATTTGTGGGTGAAGAAAGGTCAAGAACATTGCTTATTTGTGGTTTGATTGGTTAATGTGATAATGTCTATGGGTGAGTCTATGGGGTATAAGGTGGTGTTGAGAAACTAAGATGTGTTCGCAAGCTCTTATATGAAACTGGGTTGTAGTTGAACAAAATGTCTATGGGTGAGTCATTTGTTTACAACTGAAGATGATGAAGATGCAGTGACATTGAAGATCATATGGAGCCTTTCACTAAAATCAATCACATGGTTAGGTAAATTTCAAATGAGACTTTAATTGACTTAAGTATCTCGGTGGCCTAATTTATTATATAGTTGGACTACCCATGACCTAAGTCTGATCAATAAACATTTACATTAAAATAATCTTAAGTATTTAAACAGGGAACTTCAATCAAACCCAAACGTGGATCGGTCCAGCACTTGTTAGAATTTTGCAATAAAAAACAGAATCAAACGATCAAAAGCCCAATCAATCAATCTTGTCAATCAGTGGCTACTGGTGTACTTTGATCAGTTGAACCTGAGGCCCGATTGATCGACCATCTGTAAGCAATCTTATTAATAGACATTTCCTATTTTGCTTAGGATTCCTATATTGGCTATTAACACATGCTTATAGTCAGTCTATGTTGATACAGAGAAAGAGAATTGAGAAATATATAGAGAGAAATCATAAAGTTCTGATATTCAATCTAGGGTTTTATATTTTTCCTTCGATGATGTTGGTGTCGGGCCTCTTAGAGCACCCCATAATCCACCACCGGGCACATGCACCATAAAGTTTTGATATTTAATTTAGGGTTTTATATAATGCGCCATATTTCATATCTGATTGATAGAACCAAAGTAATGAGTCAATTTAAGTTTATCAAACATCAATCAACTGGGTACTATTGATGAACGAACAACCGAGGGGAACAAATGTGGTTGATCGAGATGAGTTGCAAGGAAGATATCATGCGTGGGACTAGATAAGCGGTAACTAGGTGATTCTAGGGTGTAGAATTTGATACCTAGGGTTTTCTATGTAGATCATGATGTCTGTTTATTTTTGCTCTGTTGCTTATGTGTTTGAACTAACATATGATATTGAGACACATGATCAAAATTGCATGATTAAAAATTGAACAATTAGAACTGAAGAATTTAAAAAGCTGTTATTGGCAGTTAAATTCTTTAAGTATTCACTCGCCCCCTAGGTCTAGATTTACTCCTCACATACTTTGATGTATTATTTAGGGTGCCCGTCAACAGAAATTTGCAACTGTAACTAATTATAAAAGGATCTTGTCCTTCAAAAGTTAAACATCTTTGTAGAATATTCCAAAAATCTCGGTTTTCATTTTTTTTACTTTTGATCCATTCAATTTATATTATTTATGTTTTGAGTTACAACAGGAAGGAGTATTTTGAGATTTCATGGGCAAGCTTGAGATCACTGGTTGAGCCGTCTTTTGCAGAAAGATCAGTCATTAGCCACAGTGAATACCTTCCTAATGTCCGTATTCTCTCATCTGCTGCAACCAACATAACTCAAAGTGAAGTATTAACTGCAGAAGGATGTTCTGTTGCATATGATTATCTTGTGATTGCCACAGGTCACATGGACAATGATGCCCATACTAGAACCCAGAAGATTAGTCAGTATCAAACAGGTGAATACACGGAGTGCATAAAAATCCAACATTCTATACTTGGATTTATTGCTTGGTTCATTACTTTTATAGATTTACGGTCATGAGTCATTGGGTGTGCAGAGATTAAAACTCTAATTCTCTGTTCGAAACTAATTCCTTCATTTTGTGCTATCAAAAATCAATGCATTGAAGCATGATTTCTCTTTGATATGATATTATACCCACACACCATATGGATTTAGGTTGCTGAACTAAATTTGAGGTGACTCGATATCAATCATGTGTATACAGAGTATAAACAGAGTTGCAGAGTAGGAACATTTACTAAATAGTTTTGGACCAAATGCATGGGCCCGTAATTTTCTATCCTTACATTCATTCATGAACTATAAAAAATTCTAGTTCTTATTTTGGGACAATTTTTTAGACTCGGCAGTTGTGCTATCAATGGATCGAATCATGGTGTTGTGTTCAATCTGATACTGGTAACTTTGTAATTTAACATCTGAAAGAAGATTCAAATCCCATTCCTGGATTGCAACTCCAGTAAGATCCGAAATCCAGTTGGCATTTGCACTTTTATGCCTAGTCAAACATTGAAGAGGGAGATATTTTGCTGTATGCTGAAAGTTCGATATCAATCAACTGAAGTTATCCTTTCCAGAAATACTCTTTTCATCTAATCATTCATCCACATTTCAAAAAAAATTCTTTCTACTGTATTTCCCATTGTCAGATTCAGCTGTTTTTTCCAATTCTGCATCAAGTTCAGTCTTATTTTTTGGTGTTTGCAGAGCACGAAAAGATAAAATCCGCTAAATCGATATTGATAGTTGGAGGAGGGCCCACTGGTGTAGAACTTGCAGGTGAAATTGCTGTGGATTTTCCTAGTAAGAAGGTAATACTGGTGCATCGAGGATCAAGATTGTTGGAATTCATTGGATCCGAGGCTGCCAAAAAGACGCTGGACTGGTTCACGTCAAAGAAAGTGGAAGTCATCTTGGGGCAATCTGTTGACTTGAACTCTGTATCGGATGGTATTTATCGAACATCTGGCGGAGAAACAATCACTGTCGATTGCCATTTTAATTGCACGGGCAAGCCAATGGGCTCATCTTGGCTTAAGGGAACCATTTTGAAGAATAGCTTGGATATTCATGGAAGGTTAATGGTTGATGCATGCCTGAGGGTCAAGGGTCACAATAACGTCTTCGGTATTGGGGATATCACTGATATTCCTGTAAGTTCATCCGAAACTTTCCTTTCCTATCATATATATATATATTTATATATTTATTTACTTGAGTTAATGGTTAATTCATACAATTCTACTTGGCTTACTGAATTTGTTAGTATGAGGATCTATATTATTTTCTACACAAATAATTCTCCACATCTATCACCCTGAAAAGATGAAAGAATTTTCACAATAGGGCCTCCAAAAAATTTACTGCCTAATGGTAGGAATTCTACATACCATGAAATGTAAGTGTGTTCTTTATTGGATAAATAGTAATAGCCTTTTATGAAACTATGAGTGTTCTTTGTCAAAGAACAAATAGTTGATGCACAGAAGGAATGCAATGATACTTTTAAAAAATGAAATGGTAGTTACCTTGAGTAATATTTTGTCAGCCAAGAAGATTACATTAATTATATTATCTAATTGATAGCAAGTCCATGTATCCACCATTCCTATTAGTTACAGAGGCCCTTCAGTACTTGCAAAACTAAAAATGTTTTATGCTTTCTTAGTTTTGATCACTACCAAACTTAAATTGAACCAGACCAGTTGTAGATCTTCTTGATTGGTTAAATCAGGCATCACAACCCTATCACTTTGGTTCGTTCTTGACTTTTTTTTTTTCACATGTATGTTTTCCCACATTTAAGAGATTATTACTGTTTGATGACAAAATGCTCATACTCAGGAAATCAAACAAGGGTATTTGGCACAAAGACATGCTTTGGTGGCTGCCAAGAATTTAAAGTTGTTGATAATGGGAGGAAAGGAGTGCAGCATGGCTACTTATAAGCCTGCTTCACCGTTGGCAATTGTTTCGCTCGGTAGAAAAGATGCAGTGGCACAAATTTTCTCAATTACTATCATTGGATGCATTCCTGGCATGATAAAATCCAGAGACTTGTTTGTGGGGAAGACAAGGAGACAACTTGGGCTAAAAGCTTAATCTAGTGTATGCTAAAAAGTGAGATGAACTCTCTTTTATGTTTTTTTGTTTTTTGGTATGTAACTCTCTCTTATGTTAATTATTCACTTTTCCTTGTTGTAAATGTAATAATAATTATGTGATGTGTTTTCTGATTAGATTTTATAGGGTGTGGATGACAAGACCAACAGAACTGAATTTCACAATGAAAACAGAGTATCCCTCCCGTTTTTATATATAGAATTTTGGAGGTACACACACTAATAAATAGATTATCTGTGCATAGCGAGCAGGAATTGTTACATCGGCAAAAATTGAAAAATGCCTGCTAGTGTTGATTGCAACGGAGTGCATTCACATTGTTTCCGCCCTAAAAGATCATCATTATTCTTGCCTTAATCACCATATATGAATAGGATTGGTTACATGAATTTTCTCTTCAAATTTTTTTGTGTGCTATTTTAAGAAATTTGCATGGTTTTTTTTTTTTTTATTTCTGTGGAGCTTTTCAGCACTGCAGTGAGCTGTAAGGGCGTTCTTGTGATGCCTGAGTTGGGAGATGCCTGAGTTGGGAAAAAAAAATGATATGATCTGCAATTATAGCTGCATTAAGGTTATTCCTACAAAGGGTGCACACAGTTCTGTTTGGATCGGATTGGGAGTTTTTTGGGACCAAATCATTTATAACGGTTCTATTATTTTTGAAACCAGACTGAACAATAATGCTCATGGAACCAAACCAAATCAAATCGCAAAATCGGTTTGGTTTGTCGGTTTTAGTTGATTTTCTTTTTATTTTATTTTTTAAAAATAAAATCTCTTATTTTTTACTATATATAATACATCAGGACAGGACCAGATAACAATCACATATGTATTGTCAATAATATCAGGCACATGTGAAAGAAACAAACAGACAAATAACCACAAGGAAAAAAAAATACAACATTCCTTGTTTACCATTTACGAGGTATTGGGAAAAGAAAAAACAAATTAACTCAAAATTTTAAAAAACAAGAGAGATTACGAAATAGCTAATATTTCAAGTCCCCAACTATCATACTTATTTCTTGTCATGGCTAAAAATATATAGACTTAGTTCACTAATCAATATAAAGTTGAATATATATATATATATATATATATATATAAGTTATATAATGGTTCGGTCCAGCCGGACCCCAAAGTAGGACCAAATCGAAAAATTACGGTTTTATAATTTTGGGTCCAGAACAGGATGAAACCGCTATAAAACTAATCCAAACCGGCCAACCTAGTGTAAAGATTCTAAAAATTGAATGTAAATATGTAAGACATTATACACAATTTCAGTGAATTAATTTTCTAAAGTACTAACATAGGGTCATGTTTTGTAGTAGCGGTATCGATTGCTATCGCGGTATAACGGACTCAGGCAAATATGGATGTAAACCGACTGAACGAATCGATTCATAAATGTATATCATAGTATAGGACCTTTGAAAAACAATTATGAATCAGTCGATAAGGCGAAACATGCATAGGACAGTTCAAAGCTTTTTTTTAAAAATAAAAAAAAACTAAAAAAATTATAATATATATATTTTTTAATTAAGTTATAGTAGTAATTTAATTTGCCAGTCACAACTCACTGGACAATTACAAACAAAAAAAACCTATATAAAAAAATTATCAATTTTGTTTTGTTAATAATATTTATTTATTATATTTATAAGAAAAATAATATTATTGACAACTTTAATACTCCCACTTAAAACTATTCTAGCTTGTTTCCATAAAATATGTTCATTTTCCATCCATATCTTTTCAGTTTTCCATATTACCTTTATTTTTCTACAAGTCCTTTCATTTTTTATTTTTTTTAAAACCTGGCATATATATGGGGATAGGGACATTTGGCCTGTACCAACACCCTACCATTGGGCTATCACACCACACACACCTCTCATTGTTTTTGTTTTAAGTTATATAAATAATTAGTGTTGATTATTATATCAATTAATAAAAGTCTATGAAAGTAGTAGACGAAATTATACACAATCTAATTATATATATGACATGTAATCTAAAATATCTTATGAGTTTTTATCCATGTGAATATGTATAATTTGATATATATTGTGATTAAAATTTTTTAATTATTTACAAATATATTATATTATCAAGATGAAAGATATTGTATTAAAATAAAAATAAAAATAATTAATTACCTTACATGTTAAAAGTAGATCCATTATTACTGAATAAAGTAGTAAATTTTTATTTGTCGACATAAATAGCTGGACTTTATTTATAATTATCTAAAAGCTATTGTAGGCTTGGCCTATATTACTTTCCATTGTTCTGTTGGATAGTCTCGTATCATCATCATCCGCGCTATTGACTTTGAAAGCTACTTTCTCTGTTTCCTTGTAAACGAAGTCAGAGAGACGACTTTCCAATTCGATCATCTGAACAATCTCCAACGGTTGGATCTCCGATCATCAGATCGATCAATCAATCAATAAGACCCTTCTCCAAATCACAACGAAGGAGGAAGAAGAAGAAGAATAAAGATGAAAAGAGTCTTCGGCATTAAGAAAGACAAAGAACCCCCTCCTTCCGTTCAAGACGCCTCCGATCGGGTTCACACTCTCTCTCTATATACACACACACACACTCATATTCACTTCTTGTTTCTATTGTTACTGCAGTTGAATTGGTGAAATTTTTTATATGTGTTCAAATTAGGGTTCGTATATGATACGCATATGGGTGTTTCTTAACGATTGGCATATCTTATGATTTTTTGTGTGTTCTAGAGCCCAATTTTGGAGAATAAGGTCATGCATATGTATATAATCTTTGACATGTGTAGATGAGCAGACAAAATTGTGCATTTTTGTTAAGAGGCATAAATTTGATATTTTTCGATGTGAAGTTTCTTCTGGGTATATGCTTGTTGTTGAGACTGTCTTGCTTGTCAAATACAACAATCTATGATTTGTAGTTTGTACATGACATCGTGGCACGCAAAAAAATTGTTATAGATATGCATGTTTTCTCAGGTGTATAAATGGGTACCTGCATCTGGCATTGCTGGTTTGGAAACCCAATATATGTTTTTTTTGTGTTATGCACAATGTTAATTTTGACAAAGTATATGGTTGTTGACTTGGTGCTAAATTGTTGCAAATATTGAATAATTTGATAAATGTTTAAATCTTTGAGAGATAAAGCTAACCATTGTCCTTGAATAATTTGATAAACTTGAGTCTTGACTAGCGAAAAATCTAAGATTGAAGACTTACTTCACATGTAAGGATAGAGTAATCGTGAAATGTACTGTTTCTCTGTTAGTGCATGTCAGACATGTTGAGATGACGTGGAGTCCTTGTCTCCAACAATTGTGCCGATGCTTATTGGGTGTTATGTCTTTTCTTAAAAACCTTTCTATGTCGTTAATATTGCTAACTGTTATCTTCTATGATTTGTTTGAATATGTAGACATACTTTAGCCAGATAAATGTATATGTTTGTTTATGTTCTATTTTGATTTTAAGGGACTGCCAATGTTGAGATCTGGTGTCCACATTGAAACATGGTATTTATTTGTGTGTCAAATTTTAGCTTTTATGTGGGAGTTTTTAGTTTTTAATTGCAATAGTCTTCAAAGGGCTGTTAAATGTATAATTCAATTCTTGAATCATATGGCTAGCTATCTCTATTATTAAGAAAATGTGTATAATAAAGTAGAAAAATGCAATTGTCTTGAAATTAAATTTAAAAACTACATCATTTTTCTTATTCCTTCTAAAAATGTGAAAGTATGAAACCTATCATAGGGAGAAGAGGAATAATGAGGCAGAGTTCCCAAATAAGAGTATGATGGAATCCTACTCTTGGATGAAAAGTTCATCTATGAGTTGCCTACATTAGATACTGGTTGAAGAAATTGACCTAGAATGATGGACGGTCCATCTCCTTTTATAATGACAAAGCGCAATGGCCAAGAAAATGTGTTTGGAACATTGCACCAATAATTTGATTCAAATGTTGCGTTTCCTTGGAACCCCTAACACCGCCATTAGTTTTACTCTTGATCTTCCTACCATATGGTCCATGCACAACAAAAAATGATATATATATATTTTGAATAAACTCAATATTGCCACGTACCTTCAGTTTTCCAGGTACTTTTTTTTGATAACAATACCCCCCCCCCCCCGCGCGGGGTGCGGTTGCATTTCCTTGGACCCCCTAACACCGCCATTAGGTTTACTCTTGATCTTCCTACCATATGGTCCAGGCACAACAAAAAATGATATATATTTTTTGAATAAACTCAATATTGCCATGTACGTTTGGTTTTCCAGGTACTTTTTATTGATAACAATAAAAATCGTCTCCTAACCCCATCCTTCCTTTAGATGTCCAACTAACACTTTCGCCTCTTATTCTCAAGAAACTTAACCTGATCCTCCCTTTTAACACATTATTACAATGACTTTGGATTTCGAGGTATTATTAATCAATCCGTGCCATGAATATTTCATATCAAGAAATGAAGCTTTTTTTAATTAAGCCTAACCTTAAGAGCTGTACTAAAGGACTGATTTTTTGGTTGGACAATCCATATTAGTTGTGTTGGAAGAGAATTGTTCCTATAATCTATAAACCTTGGTAACCGTGTGGATTGACTATGGACCACTTTGATTTTCACCTTTTCAGTCTCCTATGCATGAAAAATCTTGGAGAAGACAGGAAGAATTTTCTTTGCTTTTTATTTTTTATTTTATTTTTATTTTTTAAAAAAGGAATATCCTTCCTCGGCTGCAATATCTGCACATAAATTTTCTTCACTTTTCAGATTGTTAGTCTGCTTTCTTTCAACAGTAGTTGGAAAAGATCTTCTCTTTTACGCTTTGTTTAGGGATTGTTTTTAAATAATAATATTATAATTGCTTATAATATTGTTTTCCCTTTTGAAATTTTGTTTACTGTATTCATGTCACTCGAAGCAGTTTTTGAATGACATTTTCACTCTGTTTATGTTCCTTTGTGATTTAATCATTTCTTGCCTTTGTAATCCTATGGCTCTGAACTCTGAACTCTGAAGAAATGTCTAAATTATGTTCTTATTTTATTTATTTATTCAGATAAACAAAAGAGGTGAAACAGTGGATGAGAAGATAAAAAGGCTTGATGGTGAACTTGATAGATATAAACAACACATCAAAAAGACACGACCAGGTCCTGCTCAAGAAGCTGTCAAAGCTAGAGCTATGAGGGTTCTCAAGCAAAAAAGAATGTAGGTTATCTTATTTATGTTTTGCCTCATCCTATAGATGTACTAACAGATTCACGGTATGCCAACTGTGTACTTTAGGTTTGTTGAAATTCGCATGCAATGAGAGATACTTAATAATGTCCTTTTAATATTCAAAAAGAAAATAAGGTAATGTAGGAAAACTGGAAAAGTGCAAAGAAACACTCTTGACAAGTTTACGCATTAAAATTGATGTAGGACAGCAATGAAGAGGGTTTTGAGGTTGATTATTGTTATTGTGGCTAAAGGTTTGAAAATTACACAATTTAGGGTTGTGACGATGTAAGATGAGAAAGTGTTTGGGTTTAATCATGCATGGAAAGATGAAGGTTAAGGACTGTGAGCAACATCTGTGATCAATAACGGGGTTGCCTTGCATTCCTTTTGTGTGCTAAGGTTGCATGATTGGTAAAGGTTGATCATGTCAAGCAGGATTTAGGGAATAGAATATGGTAAAAATTAACAAGGTGTGGTTGTATATTTTAAAGGTTTATGAGATGCAAAAATTGAAAAGCTATAAAAAATAAAAAAGTAGTAGTAGTAGAAGAACATCCTAGTAATCATTCTTATGGTACCTTAGGCATGGCATCATACTGATTGTTAGAATTGCGCCACAAAATCCAAAAAAAAAAAAACAAAAAAAACTGCTTTAAAGTTCCTGAAAGTTTTTTTTCATTTTTTAGGTGTTACATAGAAATGTATAAACTTCTAGCTATCTAGGTACTTCTAATTCTAATGAGAGTTGGACTTAAGCTTTATATTTTAAAGACTCTGGAAACTTTGACCAGAAAAACCAATTTTAGAACTACTAAAACAATTGCTTGTAATGATCAAACACCATAACCTGAAAAAAGAATCATTCATCACCATTACAGCTTGTGTCGAGAGAATTTAGAAATGAAAAAAACTGCCATTGGCTCCTAAAGTTGAAGAAAACTGTCATCGATTCCTAAAGTAGAATTAAAAGTAAACAATCAATCAACATGGTATTCTGAAAGAAATGTAAAATGGGACTTAAGTATTAATAAAACTTGATTAGGCAGGATCCAAGGTCCCACGCCTTGAAATGAACCATCTGCAAGGTTTTCTTCTCTAAATTTGTTCTTTCTTTGCACCTATTTTGGGTTGTTTACAGAGACTGGTAATTTGCATTGGATATCAGTAATTGGAGAGAATTCTGTAAAAGAAAATGAAATAGAGTTTCCAGTTTTTTATTTGATCTTCTTTGATGGGAAGATTTTGATTCTCTTGAAGTGGTCTTCAGAAAAAATGTGTGATAAGTATTAAGAAAATCACTTTATTGAAAGTTTTCAAAACAAATCAAATATTGCACACACACTGTATGCAAATTACTTTGTACGACATGGTGTATTATGCATTTCAAATAAGACATGTATTGGTGATACGTACTGTGTCAGGCAAAACATTTCGTCTTGTATGTATCATAAGCAATGAATACAGATGAGATTTTTCAATCATATTTCATGAAATTCAACTTTGGAAGGATTTAAGTTAATCTAATGACCTTTCACTTTTTCAAAATAATATTATAAATTGTTCTGAACCATAATTACTTAATGAACTTTTTCATGTTTACCTCATGTAACTTATGCTATATGAACCTGCAAGATATAACCATGTGGAACCAATGTTGTCATTAGGGTTGAATATTGATAGAATTTTATTATTTGGACCATCTGGTTACATTAGGGTTGAATTGACTTTGTTGGAATTACTAAAATGAGTTCTTATATTTCCTTCTACAGTTTAATCTATAAAGCTTTGGTCAATTGGTATGTGTGCGCGCGCTTGCGCATACGCATTCATGCATGCACATTTGTTTCTTGTATTTGTCCATCACATATATGCAACCCATTTTCACTTCTGTACAGGTATGAAGGACAACGTGATATGCTTTACAATCAGACTTTCAACCTAGATCAAGTTTCATTTGCTGCCGAGGGAATTAAAGATGCTCAGCAAACAGTATGTTCTGGGTAGCTTTTAAATGTGTTTTCTTTTTTAACTATTACTTTCTTGAATAGTTACTTTATAACCTCTTTGGATTCCTCCAAGTTTTGGGCTTCTACAACCAAGAAATGTTAGGCTATCATGATAGTTGTGTAAGTGGAAAATTCTGCATTACGGTTACCTCATTAGTCATTACTTTCTTGTTCTTGGAATCTAGGTTGTCCGAGGGGGGGGGGATGGGCTTTTGACATGCTTGAGTAAAAATGTGTGTGACCATAATCTGATCTGATACTCTTGAAATTCAGGATGCAGGTGGAACGATTGTGGGCTTATCAGTAATCAGTGAAGGCATAAATAAGCTTGATCTAATGATTTCAATCATCCTTCCATTTTTTGTTCCTAGAGGGGCTAGACAAAAACTTTCCAGCCCTTAATTTATAATGGAACTCTCTCCAACATGGGCCCAGATGATTATGCTATCCTGATAAATTTTAGTGTGGACGATTCAAATGAGACTGACACTGGCTAGAATGAGTATGATTAGTTTGGGGCTACAAGACATTCATCCTAAAATCTAAATTAGTTGTTTTCTTTGGTAGTGCCCCATGGGTAAAGAGTTTAATGCATGTGAGGTGGAGCATATTCTGTAACCTGATTGGAACCTGCTGCCTATCTCATGAGAGGTAGGGGACAACCCATTGGTCATGGGGGAGGGATTTCTCCCTCCCCCGAAACGCGTGGGTCATCCATATTGTAGATATTCTCATACTCCATGTTATATTCAGGTTATAAGTAGACAAGTGTCCTTGAGACACTTTTTGGGAATCAAATAAATAAATTATTTAATT
Organism: Cornus kousa; assembly: GCA_025631255.1. NCBI lineage: Eukaryota > Viridiplantae > Streptophyta > Magnoliopsida > Cornales > Cornaceae > Cornus > Cornus kousa. The sequence goes on along the minus strand of JAOTQH010011588.1, from coordinate 5,274 downwards.
TCTTCACCAACTTTGTTGCTTTCTTTCCAGATGTCAGCTCTAAAATCAGCAAACAAAGAGTTGAAAGGGATGATGAAGACTGTGAAGATTGAAGACGTTGATGTTTGTATTTTTTGACTGCTCTTTCCATTCCATTGTGACTTCCGTTGGAAATTTTCTAATGCTGGGTAGTTGATTCTATTTATCTGTAGAACTTGCAAGACGAGATGATGGACCTAATGGACGTGAGCAATGAAATTCAGGAGTCTCTTGGTAGAAGCTACAGTGTTCCTGATGACATTGATGAGGAAGACCTCATGGGCGGTAAGTGAAAATGTGATATATTATTAATAGTTTTTTAAAATAACATGTTTCATATGTAAACATAGATGTTGAAGAGAAAGATATATGGTGGAGATTGTTACGAAAGGAAAAAGTAGTAGGTCTAATTAATCTTAGTGCTTCATGGTTTTCGTGGGAAGCAAAGGCTTAAATTTATTTTTTGTGCACCCTTATGTTACATGAGCTTAGTTATGTGTAGCGTTTATGGGTTATGTGTGTTGGATCTTTCCTGGATTCCAAATCTCAGGATAAGGGGATTCAACTTGTAATGTGTTCAAAAGTTATGTACGGGTAGTTAGACAAGTGCTACACACAGAGACGGAACTAGGTGGGGCCTAGTGGGACCAGTCACGCCTACTCAATTTTTTTAATTTTAATTATATATATACTGGTCATTCCAAAATTGGACCTTTCAAAATTCTGACAAACCCTTTTATTCTTTTTTTGTAAACAACCCTTTCTTTTTCTCTATTTTCTCTCGTTTTTAACAAACCCCTCCTCTAGGCTCTAACTCTCTCTCCCTTGTTACTATGAATTGTCTCTCAACTTGTAGAAGTCCTCTCCAATTGTTCATCGATCTCTCCTTGGCTTTCTCAATCTCTCCTGAAGGAAGAAAAACAAAGAGAAAAAATTGAAGGGTTCAAGTCTCTTTTGGGGCACTAGTGAGTGTGCGTGTGTGCGTCTTACCTGCCAGTTGCCACTACCAAAAAGAAAAACTAGAAACCTTATTTATTATTATTATTTTTCCCATAATCTTGTTTTTGTCTACGAAATAGCAAGTATTAAGCTACAATAGTACCAATCAATATTTAAGTTTTTGCATTCATTATTTTTGGTTCAGAAGTCTTTATCTTATTATCGTCCAAAACTAGAATTAATTCCTTGCCTTATCACTGATTGCACATTAAAATACCTTATATGCCTATAATAGTTTGTGGATTTATGCAAATTAGAATTTAAATTAAATGTCATGTGGTAATGAAAAGGGTTGCCATCTATCTCATGTGAGAAGCAGATGACTTCTCTGCTATCAAATTTGAGTATTTACTTCTTTTTCCATCAGAATTGAGGGGTCTATTTTGGGTTTTATTGGCACATACTCTGTACCCAATATCCAGCGTCTTATCTTGTCGACACAGATAGCTTGATGGGAATGGGAGTGTAACACAGTTATACATGTATATATTATATATATTACAGAAGAGATATATACAATTATATATATATATATGTATGTATGTATGTATAGGGTCTCATTAACTAGTTGTGAGAGGGGGTAGCCATTTATGAGATTAGTTATATACATGAGAAAAAGAGCTACATATGTCATATAAGTTCTCTTTGAAAGCATAGAAGTTCGTTAGCAAAAGTGTCCACAATAAAATAAGGTTCCTTGCCACAAAATGTTAATGTTGGGTTTTGTGTATGCTGTTTCCTCATCCTTCCCACTTTTGTGATGCAGAGCTTGATGCTTTAGAAGCAGATATGGGAATGGAGACTGAAGGAGATGGGGTGCCTTCATATCTTCAACCTGAAAAGGAATCTGACCTGGAATCAGAACTCAACTTGCCATCAGCACCAACAGGCCATGCAGCAGTTCCACCTGGCCGAGCCAATACCCAGGTAATTTTTTTTTGATGTACAAAGATGTTTATTCAATTGCACGAAAATGGAAATAATGATTCTTTAAGGCCTGCAAGTGTTGGCCGTGTCCATCAAACTATGTTACCTAGACTCGTGTACTTGTATTGGGTATGCATACTTACGTGTCTAAATAACTAAGTCCAAAATCGTAGGGGACATATTCGGCTTGAAATGCATCCAAAACTTGGATACAAATATGTAAACACATCTTGCACGCTCAAAAAACAATATATGTTTTAAGTATTACGCAGGAAAAATATGCTCAATGGTAATCCAAAATCAAATAGAATATGGTGAAAAAAAGAGAGATTCCGTCCATACCCACAGCGTGTCGTGTCGACACAGGTACGTCCGGGTAATACAGCTGTCTAAAGTGAATCTGCAGGTCACTGTTACATAATGCATTCATCTCATCAACTTTTTGTTGTTAAAAGGTTCTTTCACAATAATATATAGTCTAATGAGCAATGGAACGACATGTATTTTTACATATCCATCTCCCGTGTAGTCGTGCATTTACAGTATCTTTATGTAATTTACATCTGCCAATCTGATGACAGGCTGAGGATGAAATGGGTTTACCTGCTGTTCCTCATGCATCCATTCGCGGCTAGAGAGGGAGTTGGCTGAAGTATTATTTGCAGTCTCTTGTCAGTTTGTTCATTGTTTAGGATGATTGATCATGTTGGGGGTAAGCCGTTGTAAACGTGGTGTGCAGAATTTTTAACCACAATTACTATACTGATTGTATGAATATGGGAGGGTGGTTAATTCCTTTCAAATAATTCGAGTTATATTTCATGAAAGCACAGCTGTGGGCCTTATAGATTGTTAATAGTTCTTGATGAAGATTTATTGAATTTTCGGGTTCACCTGATGTTTGTGATGGAGTTGCTTGATTCCCAAGATGCAGGCCCATTTTACCAATCAAGTCCAACCCGGAAGAGGTTGGACAATTAATTCTTGTTTTTCGGATTAGTAAGTATTGAGCTGCCCAAAATAGACAACCATCCAATACTTTTCACAACAATGGTAATCCTATATTCTTTTGGAGAAAAAAAGGTGTTTTAGGTCAATTTCAAGAGAATAGCTTAATGACAATTCTTTTGTTGCTCCAGTTTGAATGCAACCACATATTACCTCTAGGTAATTTCTCGATAATTGCTTGATACATTTAAGACACTCAATATGATTTAGAGTTTTAGGTGAAAAATACAAAACTATTATCTTAATATTTAATAGTTTCGTAAATTTTTTAAATTACAGTTTTTAAAATTTTCTTGTTGCTCCAGTTTGAATGCAACCGCATATTACCTCTTGGTAATTTCTCGATAATTGCATGATACATTTAAGACACGGCTCAATATGATTTAAAGTTTTAGGCAAAAAATATAAAATTATTATCTTAATATTTAGTAGTTTCTTAAATTTTTTAAATTACAGTTTTTAAAGTGAATACTTCTTTTGAAACTGAGGGAGGATACTACCTTCAAATTATGAGTATTACAAATTTAGAAAAGGTAGAGAGTACATTAACTTAGTTGATTTGAATGAGTAAATTGGTATTGGAGTCCTCTGGTTTGCCAAGAAAAAAACAAAAAAGAAAAGGTAGGAAAGTGGAGAAAAACTAGGACACTGGCGCCCGAGCTAACTTTTAAAAAACTAATTGAAACTTGAATATTATTAACTCTTTAACTAATTTTTATTTTTATTATTTTTATTTTCCCAGTGGGGAACATACTGGTACACAGCAGGCTAATGTTTGGTGGTCGCTACTTTGATATTGCCCATATCGTGTCCATTATTAGCATCAATTATTCGTCTGCGCCTAGTGTCGGTCCATTATTAGCATCAATTGTTCGTCTGCAGAATTCATTTCCTAACGTTTGAATATTTTGTCAAAATAAAAAAAGAAAAGAAAAAAAGAAGAGTATCTTGTCAAAATCGAAGTGGTTCCATAACTAATGAGCCATGTTTGATATTCATGTTTAAAAATTATAGTTTTTAAAGGAATTTGTAATTAATATATTATTTCTTTTTAAAATTATTAACCAATTCTTTTTAATTTAAATAGGTATAGTTATCAAGGTTTTTTTTTTTTTTTTTTTTTTTTTTTTTTTTTTTGAAAATATAGAAGAAAATGATGAAAAAATAAGATTTATTTAGTTTTGACTTTTCAAAGTGGACAAATAATTTAGGACAATTAAAAATGAGGTAATGGACTACTAATACGGGGATAAGGTAGTACTTATCTCTCATGAATTATGTGAAATGTGCATGTTTAGAAATTGGAGATTTTAAAAAAACATGCAATTAATTGAGTAAATAGATAAAGGCAACTACTTTTGTTTTGACTTTTCAGCTTAACAACTAATTTTGGACATATAAAAATGAGATATTGAAAGATAGGTTTGTTACTCTATTTCAACAATTTAGTCCACTTCCCGAGATATAAATGGACTCACTCAACCACATGATATAGTAGACTACTCTTGTTGATCTTTTTAGCTGGCTTTGGTCATCACCACCTAACACTCTTAGCTAAATTACTACTACTACTAATTCATGGAAACCACAAAGTCACTGCTAATGCACTCTTCTGATTCACTAAAGCCTTTACTAGCTCAGCTTCCTGAGGAAAGATTCTGGGAAGGGTTAGATCTCTACCAATGGGAAGGTTTTTGGTACGTACCCCGGCACCTTGAAGCTGCAAAAGCCGTTCAATCACACTTTGAAGCACGCGACGACGACGTCATATTGGCATCCCCTATGAAAACAGGCACAAATTGGCTCAAGGCTCTTTGTTTCTGCATCATGAAACGTGCTAAAAGTGACGACGACGACAACGACAATGAGGAGCCTCTCGTGGACGAACACCCCTTTTCCTACGTACGAACCTTAGAAATCCAAGTCTACACAACAAACACGCCGCCGGATCTGTCAGGTATGTCATCTCCTAGACTCTTTCACACTCACTTGCCTTACAACGCGTTACCCGATTCAATCAAGAATTCCAAGTGCAAGATTGTTTACATAACCCGGAACCCCAAGGACACTTTGGTGTCAACATGGCATTTTTTCAATAGTCTCAGGACAGCTGAACAAGGGCCGTATCCGTTCGAGAAGGCATTCGATAGCTTCTGTAATGGGGTTCACCTTTTTGGGCCCTTCTTCGAGCATGGGTTACAGTATTGGAAGGAGAGCTCGAACTCGGAGATGGCTCACAAGATACTATTTGTTGAAGATGGATTCTGCGCAACCCGGATCTGATCTGAATTCCTGCACAGAGAGAAGAAACGGTGATCCTAC
>JAOTQH010011059.1:0-18644 GCA_025631255.1 Cornus kousa | reverse complement strand
CTTATGAGTAAGTGATCTCTACTCACCGATGATGTGATCAAATTACAAATACACACATAACCTGCAATTACAAAATCAAAAAACAATAAATAAAGAAAACAAACAATGATTGAATTTATTTCTAAAAATATTATTGTATTTATTTATTTATTTTAAAATAATAGACTATATATATATTTGTGATTGGACCACGTCAACAGTAAACATAAATCACATATTCACAAATAAATAGACATGATTGCCCTCCCATTAACGTTCCTATCTATTCCCTTAAAAGAGAAGTCATATCATCCAAACCGGGCTAGTGGTCAAACAAAAAAAGAGTAATATTCACCCGCTAATAAAATATCAATTTTTAAAAGAACAAATTATTACTAAAGCACTCTCATTAACTTGCACCTACAACCGATAGATCAAGATATTGTGATGTGTCATTATCAATCAAACGGTCGACGTTTCACAGCAAGAAGACCCGTGAAAGACTTTTATTCTTTTTAAACACAAAAAAAGTATAATCCAAATCCAAAAAGTAAAGAACCATAATTAAACTAAAAATAAAGAAGGAAACCAATTTTCCTATGCCAACTATTCTTTACGAGTATTTCTTTTTCTAAAAGAATAAATAATAATAATAATAAACCGCCTTTTGAAAATAATATATATACACCTATCAACCTCTAATGATCCTATCGCTTTGATTCTCTCCATCAAGATCTCTGCTCAGCCGTTGATCTCTCTGACTCTCTTTATCACACACACAAACACACAGCAAGAGTAACACTGTCATCAACATCATCCACCATGGTTGTGAACTATAGGCCGGTGAAGAGGATGAGGAGGATGGTCGACACAAATCTATACGATTTCTACACTTTTCCGGCAGCCGGAGACGCCGTATACGGCGGTCCCTTCCGGTCGAGCGTGCAGCGCTTCCTCTCGAAGCATGCCTGTCTGACCTTCCCGCCCTCCCTCTTCCCTTGCCTCATGACGTGGCAGATCCAGTTAGGGATCGGCGGTCCCGTCGCCGACGACGGTGCTCCGGCCGCCGCCGTTCTCTACATAGTTGAGGAGGATGTCACCAGATCCAGATCTGTTTACTGCGACCAGTGCCGAGTCGTCGGTAAGTTTAACTCTTTCCGAGTTGTACACGGAGTCAACGATAAAAATAAAAAATATAATAATAATAATGTTAAGATCTGTTTGGTTACTGAGAAAAAGCTTTTCTGCAGTACTACTATTTAGGTTCTAATAGTTCCAATAGTAAGACATGACCCATTACTGGACTAACCCAACTACAACATTGAACGCAATAAAACAAATTTCATATATATATTTAAAAAAAAAAAAAAAAGCATTCGCAAAAGAACATTCTTCAATTTTCTAATTCTAAAAATAGTTGAAGATTGTAGACTAATTTTGATACTCACACGCACCATCTTCAATTTTTTTTTTTTTTTTTATTATTATTATATTTTGGGATAAGTTATTTTATTTTTTTATTATTATTATTTTTTTGAGAGAAGTCTTCAACTCTTGACCTTTCCTTTGAGAGAGAAGTAAGGGATTGATAGGGCTAACACATGTGCAGGCCACATTCTTCGTCGTTATACTTTGGAGGGTCAAAACTGTGCTAAAAGATTTTTTAACACAGTTTTGACCCTAAATATAAATAAACCAAGGACTGTTTTGAAGTTATATATATATAAATAAATAAAGAGCAAGGAGTGTTTTGAAGTACAAATAGATATTTGTTGTGGTTTTAATTTGATTTTTGTTGGTGAAGGTTGGAGTGGGCATCCAGTTTGTCGAAAGCGATACCATTTCATTATCAGGAAGGAGGGCAGCAGTTTTAGCCCATTACAAGCAGAAGGATATCAAAAGGAATGTACAATTTGTGGACATACATTGCAGCTGTCTGATTCAAGGTAGAGGAATTTTCCAATAACATTCATTCATCAGTTAATAAAACTCGAATTGAAGATCGAAAACTGAATAACCAAAGTAAAATAGAAGTGACCAAACTTTGTTAGGTTAGGTTAAACATTCTAATTTATTTGATATCTACCTGTTTGAAGATGTAAGTTATGCGGCTCTGAGGCCCCTGCACATGACTTTGAGAATTGGGCTCGTCTTCAATTGGTGGATAACACACATCTTTTGCATGGTGTTATTCACTCCAATGGTTATGGCCACCTTCTTACACTCAATGGCAAAGAAGGTGGCTCCAAGTTCCTCCGTGGAAGTGATCTAATGAACCTTTGGGATAGGCTCTGTACAACCCTTGCTGTCAGGTTTGTGCTCTCGTTTATGCTTGTGATATTGGTTTTTGTTCAATTACTCAGTGACATATGTAAAATTTTGACATATTCTATTAATTCGTCGATTCTTATGATTGTTATCCATATTCAAAGAGGGCTTTGTACTATGCACCTTAAGTTAGGTAAAGTTATCCTCACTTGGTCATTGTTTTGGATTTGGCTCAGCTCTAAAGTCACCCAATCTTGGTTTAATCTTAATAGACCTCTTACATTTATTGTTAATAATCCCCATCCATTTTGTGGGTGTGGAAAATTGAGACAGCACCACGTGTCAATTCTAATGCCAGGTGGAAAGCTGACGTAAGAATCACAGTGGGGGTGCCAGATGGCCCGACACCAAACCCTTTACCCGTAGAGTTCCTTGCATCTCGAGGTCCTCAAGGGTCCCTTTGCTTTCAAAACCTTTTACTCTGAGGAGCTCTAGGGCAACTCTCAGAGTTCCTATTATCTCGAGAAGCTCAAGGAAGGCCCTCTACTTTAAGAGCTCTTCATACCTCGAGGGTTGCTCTAGTTCAAGGGCCCTTTTACTTTCAGAGTTTCTCATATCTTGAGGAGCTCAAGGGTCCGTTTAGTTTCAAAGTCTTTCTTACTTTCAGAGTTCATCTTGCTTTGAGGTCCTCAAGGACTGAGCTCCTCTCTACGTTTTCAATCGAGGAGCTCCTCTCTCACAGATGAACTTCTTATAGGAGGAGTTCTTTACAGAGTACCCTCTTTTTAGAGGAGTTCCTCTTTACCAATAAACCTATTTTAGGATAAGCTCCTCTTTATGGTTAAACCCCTTTTAGGAAGAGTTTCTCTCTATGGATAAACTTCTTGAGGAGCTCCTCTTCACGGATGAAACCTCCTCGTGACACTCACGGTCTCACGAGAAGGGACCCCAATCAATAGCAGTGTGTCACAGGGGAGGGACCCTCAATAAATATCTACCGGGAACTTAGAAGGTAAAGTTCGTGGAACGCCGAGTAATGTGCCTCACCCCTTATTTGGGACAATGAGGCCCCACTTAACCTGTCAAAAAGGGAAGACAAGAACCTTCGAAGACTGGACAAACCCTCTATCTTCGCATTTACGAGTAAATATTGGATTGTTGTTCTCCCTTTTTATCCTCACATTTAATGAAAAGCCCTCAAATGGTGAGGAGCACATTAAATGCTTAGCCATTTTTGTCCCTTCCACCAAAGGAACAAACATTGGTATAAATAGGAAGTTAACGTATCATTTAAAGGGAGAAAAACTTTCTTGCGCCCGTTGCACCGTGCAACGGATGCATTCGAACTGTCTGTGTTATTTTTACTACACAAGCGAGCATGTATATAACATGGACAATCTGGATGTGCCCGTTGCAGTGTACAACTGGCGCAATAAAGTTTTTCTCATTTAAAGGGAAGAACAACCATTCAATATTTGCTCGTAAAGACATATCTACAGTCATGCATTCAAGAAGATTACGAAGAAACACACACCTATTATATATATGTGTCCGCACGGGACTCGGACACTCAACCCCAAAAGGAGAGGAGAGCTAATAATACCATATAGGCTAGAGACAATTGGTTTGGTTGAGTAGAATTTAAGTGTTAGGTTTACATCATTGCAAACGCATAAATACTTATCTTAAAAGCTCTCCATGTGAGGGCAAACTACTCATTTTAACAAATGTTATTGCCATAAAGCTTTTCTAGCTCTAAGAGGAGTGCTGGGGGCACATTTTCTTTCTTTTTTTCCAATTGTCTTTAACTATTTATATACATATAAAGATATATACACACACATTAAATGTGGGTTTTCATGATTGTAAGTTTTAGTTTAAGTAAAATTATGGAATTGAGGGTTTGGCAAGTGATAGACAATCATGGATAGCCCCTGGAGAGAGAGAGAGAGAGAGAGAGAGAGAGAGAGAGGATTCAACAATTACAATAACCACGCAGTCCCATCATTTAACATACCGCAGTTATCTTTAATTGGTTTAGTTATCTATAGCCCTTCACATTCCTAAATATTTGATGATAAAAAAAATGTGGACCTCCCATATAATCTCTTGTGCATCTACCTAGACTCACAGAATTCCAGTCTGGAGAGAATATTTGATTTACCAATGCCACATTGTCACCTACTCATTTGCGCAAAAAAACTATTAGTCATTTTTGTACAAGGTAATAAGAACTTTGACTCTTAAAAGTGATGTCAATCTCCCAGCCAATTAAATTCTTATGCTCTAAACTAAAACCAAAATATTCGATCATTAGTTCTTGTTTCATCTATTCGGTTATCTTTGCAAATTTTAAAGTAAATTAAGATTTTTAATGTGGCCAAGCCAATGCTCAAAAACTCCACAACCACAACCAACCTTTCTGGTCAAAGGGGAAGAAAGGAGGATAAAAATCAAAACCAATAATAATAATAATAATAATAATAATGAAAGGCATTTGCAACTGAATTTTTTCAATGTCCTTGATTTATGGAAACTATCAATCGCGTTTGATTTCATTTCCCTACTCTCTTGTTGAGCAGAAAAGTCAGTGTGATGGATGTCTCAAGAAAATATGGGATGGAATACAGACTATTACATGCAACCGCGGGTGGCCATCCTTGGTATGGTAATTGGGGTTATGAGTTTGGTGCTGGGAGCTATGCTCTCACACTAAGTGCTTACCAAAGTGCAATTAAAACTCTTTCCAGCATACCCTTATCCATCTTTTCCTATCAAGGCCGTAGACCCAAGACGGACCTGCAGACTCTAATTGCATTTTACCAGTCCATATCAGAACAAAATCTTGTATCGTTAGGGGATCTCTTCAGCTTCATATTAAGGCTGATACGTGAAATTCATGGGTCACAAACTGGTATTTTTGAGAAGTCCAGCACTATGAATGCATTGTGCCCTTGGACTAGAGAGGATGTTGAACGTGTAGAACAAGCTATGATCAAAGTGCTGCTAGCAGTGACTAATGATTCTAGTTGGGTGTCAAGACGTGCTCTGAAGGGTGCCCTTTGCAAGGCAGCCTCACCAAATCATCTTGATTACTGCCTCAAGCACTTGGGAGGGAAGATAGCAACAAATGGGATGGTGGTTAACCAACGATGCAATCCCGGTTCTTCTGCCATCGAGTACAGGTAAATGAGCCAAAATTTCCTTTGCAATTTTTTTTTTTTTCTTTTCTACGAAGTCACTAATTTCTTCTTTTCTTGCTCTTTTATGCTTTAACAGGCTTGAACCTTGTGGTTTCGTACACAAAGGAACTTTCTCAAACTCAAATCTCCCATCAGAAGAGCATCTCATTCGTGATTTGAAATTTTTACATGATTCTATTCTCCATCCACAAACGATGGTGAACTACAGGCCTCAAGCAACAAGAAAACTTGTGGCTGATTCAGCTACTAAACTCCTCGACTGCAAGCAATTTGTCAAAGACTACAAACCTGACAAAATGGCAGCTACAAAACCCTTTGCTATCAACCTCTGGTGTCATGTGGAACTTGCAGGCCGTTCTAAAGAAGACTCGGTCCCACCTCCAGAACTTGTTGTCCTGCCAGAAAATGCTACTGTTGCTGACTTAAAACTTGAAGCTACTAAAGCTTTTCGAGAAGTGTATGCCATGTTTAAGAGGTTTGAAACTGATGAAATTCTCGACTTTGGTCCTATAGATGATTCCATGACATTGAAACTTTTGGTCGGATTGACTGGGTCAGTTCGAGTTCGAGGAAGGTGCCAGGGAACACATGGTCTTAGTCACTTTAAAACCGAAAGGGGAACTGAGAACTGGACGGTAGATTGCATGTGTGGGGCTAGGGACGATGACGGTGAGAGGATGTTGGCTTGCGACACTTGTGGTGTTTGGCAGCACACAAGGTGTGCTGGAATTGATAATTATGATGAAATCCCTGCAAATTTTATCTGCATGAGATGTTTAAACTCAAATGTATCTAAAAAGGTTGTGCAGTTTAGTGAAGAGAGTAGTGGTTTGCTGTCCGGCAGAAGTTGCAGGGATGAATCAGCTAATAGCTCCAGGCTTCGTACTAAATTAAGAGTGAATTTTAATGTTAGTTGAATGTATTTCCTGTAAATGTATAGTTTTGTATTGTATGAGAAATCAAAGAAGGATTGTGCATCATAAACCCAGATTTGTGCCTTGGTTTGGTTTTCATATCGATACAGCATGTTTTTGTTGTGGCCTGTGATCAATAGCAATTGTACAAGAAATCGAAGAAATTAAAGCAATAAATTATAGAACCATCAGAACATGGTGTACTTACAAATTGTTGTAGCTCTTCTTCATTCCATTGTCTTGTAATTTATTTCATTTTTTCCTCAGGCTGTGCTTGTAGGACATTAGTTTCCTCTAAATGAGTTAGAGGGGACTTAGAAAAGTGTCCAATGACCTTGCACAGGCCTGTATACTTCTTTACTACATCCTTATACAAACTTAGCAATCTTTCCACATCTCCAACTGTCAGTTCACCAGCCTCTGCTTCGATAAAAGGATAGTTCAATTCACCTGATATCACCAAAGCAATTGCTTTTAGATAAGGTTTAAAAAGTATTTTTGCATGGAAACCATTTTAGATGTTCTATCCTTAGAACAAAATAGTTAAATTATAGAATGGCCAACATAGTAATTTTCAGTAAATTAATGAGAACGCAATAGCACCTTGGCATTTTGGAACTCACCACTTATTTCGGTTTTGTTATCATGTATCCCAGCAGAAGGGCCAGGAGCTGTCTGCCTCATGAAGGCTGCAATCTTATCCAATGCGGTTGAGGATTCTGTTTGTGTCATTTTATTAAATATTCTTGTTGAAAGAACTGGTATAGCTGCTATCTCGTCCAATGCAGAAGGGGGTTCTATTCGTATCCCTCTAGAGACTAATCCAGCAGCTTGCATGCTTTCCTGGAATTCAGTTTCATTCATAGAAATAGACTTGGCATCTAAGTCAAGGATAAATGTCTTGGCAGAGACAAGGCTTGTGAAATAATAAGCCTCTTCTGAGACAAGTTTTGCCTGCCTTCGATACAATTGAATGAACATGAGGTTGGAATGCAACTGAGGAGGATTAGCCTGTCAAAAGTAGGGTCAATGATTTAGTAACTTCATATCAGGGACCAATCATGAAAGCAACAAGAATTTACAAGGAGGAACATGGAAATTTTCTTCCCATTTTTTAAAAACAGTGCTATCATCATCGATAAGAAACTTTACAATTTATAAACTGGATTTTGTTTTGGTAATTTTCAGAACCAAAAGTCAAAACAACAAAAAGCAAACTAATATTGTACCTACAGCCATTTATAAAAACCCTAAAATTGCTTGTTGTGTTTAGCACTGTTCAAAACAAATGCAGATGTGCAAGGGTGAAAGAATTCAATTTTTTTTGTTTTTTGTTTTTTCAGGAAAGCTGTTTTCTTGATATAAAGGTACTCGTTTGTTTGTTCACTGGGAAAAAAGAAAGAAAAAGAAAAAGAAACTAATCAAAAAGAAAAGAAAAGAAAAAGAAAGGTACTTATTTGTTCACACACTTGACAGAAGTTGGTGTTAGTATGACATCCATCAAAGATCGAAGAAGAAGTAACAAAATTTTAAATGTCAAGAAACCTACTGGAATCTTACGTTAGAGAGGCAGAGAGAAGAAAATATTTTTTTTTTAATATATCAAAAGAATGAATACAATGGGTATTTATACTATTCAAATAACATAAAGAATGAAATGTTGACTAGAAGAAAGAAAGAAATGTTGACTAGAAGAAAGAAAGAAATGTTGACTAGAAGACAGTGTAGTTCACAAATGCATTACAGCTATACAAACGACAAAAAAGAATATATACACACAAATTGAAAATTAAGACCCTTCCAGTTAGAACTTAAAATGTTAGTTTATTTTTTTATTAGTAATTATGCTAAATTGTTTTCTTCTCAATCATCCTGTTGCCTCTATTGTTGCAGATTATACCCATTAAGCAAAGCACTCTAGATCAACGTGATAGCAACAAGAAGCATCATAGAAGAATCTCAATTCAAAGGTACTTGAATTTATAAGAAAATAATTACAAACATCACCATAAAAAACTGTATCAGTTTACTGTCTTGACAAAGGCAACATACACAAATGCATTTTGTGCAACCAACATAGATGATAGAACATATTAAGCAATTGAGAACACTTTTAGGGCCTCATCACTAATGACAAGGACACTAGATAGTGAACTTCTTAAGAAAAACATGATTTAATTATGCAAAGAACATGTTAGAAATTAAACATAGGACACAAATTGATGCAAAGTCTAAACTATATGATGAATGCAGAAGTCCATATCTTTTAGATGTCTGATCTTTAAAAGGTAATGGTTGGCCACTCCAGTGTTTGACTATATTAATGAAAGAACCTAGAATTTTGAATAAATGTGTAATGATTGGAAGATGTCTTATTACCAATGAGAGCTTGCCTTGATGGTAACATATACAAGTATAGGAAGAAAATCATCAGCTCCAGATACACGATTTTCTGACATTGCCGCATTAAGCAGCAAATTATTGATGACTCTGCAACAATTCAGAACACACAAAAGCTTCTCACGAGGATTTTTGAAAGCGTTGATTTTCTGCAATTCTTTCTCCGCAAGCTGTGGGGAAAAAAGAAGAGAGCAAAACAACGGATACTCATTAAACCAACGGGTCAGTAACCTAATTGTACCACGCCCCTATTTCCCAAAGGGAGGTCAGGGGTTCGAGCCTCAATGGAGGCATGTGTGTATGAGTATCAACTAAGGAAAAAAAAAAAAAAAAAAAAAAAAAAAGGCGGATACTCATTAAGCAAAAGGAATATGCAAACAATAAACAATGTTTAACAAATAAAATCAGAGATTGGCATTGAAAAAATAACAAATAGAAGATAAAATTAAATATAGAGATGTTTGAATCACTTCAAACTGATTATTGGCCTATCAAAATGAACTTCCAGGACTTCATCCAACAATTAGACATGTTCTCCAAAGATAATAAACTTAAGTTGGAATAGTACTTGTGTCAAGACAATGGCAATATTTAACCAAAAAAGAAATAGTGGCAATCATCCCACTCTTTATCTACCTTGGGAGATATTTGTTGTCTTCAAAGCAAAGAGAAAACTGCTAACTGAACGAATCAAAGATTTAAGGATGGGATTTGACGCCTTCAAAGTCCAGACCCCCGAGAAGAAGCAACAAAAGTTCACTTTAAATTGAATATGCTCAGTTTGACCAAGATGGCATTGCTGTTCATAAATATACAAGTTACTTTTAACAAGATGATGTTGTTGATTAAGAAGCAGTGACAACATGCCTTGTTAGGCATAATCAGAAACATCATGGCATTAAAATATCCCTTGCGCACAAAATTCACCAGTGAATATCATTTCTTCTTGATTTCGTGTTCGAAAGTCAATTGTCCCTTTCTTCTTGATATCATGCTCAAAATTCAGTAGTTTTTCATACTTGTACTTGGATTGTCTCGCCTCTACAATCATTGGTGACAAATCGGAAAACATGGACGCTCTCTTTTCCGGTTCTAAAACTACTACCAAAATGAAGAGTTCCAACTACCTTCGATCAGATCCTTCACGAGGTAGCCAAGAGGAACATAGTCCTTCACACCCCAGCAGAGGTGTTCGTGGTGGTAGGACATGTACAAACTATCGCCGTACTAACCATTCAGTTGATCCTTGTTGGGAAATTCACGGCAAGCCTGCATGGGCAAATCAGGTTGTGGTTTAGGGGGAGAACACTAATCCTGCTACTGAGGAATAGATTCGTACCTCCAAGGCTGAGTATGATTTTATTGTCAAGCGTGATAATCCTCTATCCACTTCCACAGCCTTTTTTGTTGATTCAAGTAACACTTGTCTTCATTCTTCACCCGATACACCTTGGATCATTGATTCTAGGGCCTCCGATCATATGACAGGAAACCCCTCTCTTTTCTATGATATTTCTCGTATGTCTTCTCCCTCTTATGCCATGATAACTAATGGTACTAAGTCTCTAGTCCAAGGAATCGGTACCATTCGAACCTCTAGTCTAACCTTCTATTCTATCTTGTATCTACGTCAATTTCTCTTTAATTTGCTATCAGCTCCTAAACTTACCTCTGCCCTAAATTGCTCAGTAATATTCTATCCTACTCACTGTGACTTTCAGGGTCTAATGACAAAGAGGATAATTGGTGGGGGATTTGAGAATGACGGGCTCTGCTACTTTCAACCGTCTTATTCGCCTATTTCATCTGCACTCAATACCTCTACTTCACCGTATCAGTGGCCCTGTCGACTTGGGCATCCTTCGTCTAATAGTGTTCGGCATGTGGTTCCTTCCTTACCTAATTTTTCTAGTTTTAATTGTGAAATATATGAACTTAGCAAGCATCATAGGGTTTCTTTTAAACTTAGGACTAATGCCTACTTTATGCCCTTTTGAACTTGTTCACTCTGATGTTTCCAGCCCGAACAACTGGATTGGCTCGTGCCTGTTATTTTGTTCCTTTATTGATGACTATTCTCGTTTAACTTGGTTATATGTTCTTAAAGATCAATCTCAAGTCTTTCATGTGTTTAAATCTTTTTACGCTGAGATCACTAATCAGTTGAATACTAAATTACATATTCTTCATACTGATAATGCTCTTGAATATAAAGATTCTCTCTTTCAGCAATTTCTTGAGTCCAGAGGTGTCACCCATCAAACTTCTTGTGTTGATACTCCCCAACAAAATGGGATTACTGAAAGAAAGAATGAACCCATTCTTGCTATTGCCCAGGCTCTAATGATTCAAATGAATGTAACTAAACATTTACGGGGAGAAGTAGTTCTTACTGCATCATATCTATTGAATAGAATGTTACCTCGGATCCTTAAAGCAAAATCAACTATTCAAATGATGTTTCCTAATAAAGACCCCTTTTCTCTTCCTCCAAAAGTGTTTGGGTGCATTTGTTTCATAATTTAAATCCAAAACGGGACAAACTTGATTCTCGAGCTCACAAATGCATGTTTTTGGGTAATTCTCACACTCAAAAAGGATATAGGTGCCACAATCCTTCTCTTAGAAATCATTTTGTGTGTGCCAATGTAACATTTTGAGCATGTTCTATATTATTCTAAGGAATGTAGTCAAATGAATGAATCTATTTTTCAAGACACTGTTCTACCATCTTTGGTTCTTGATATTCCTCTCGCCTCTGTTACATGGACTCTTCAAAAGTAGTGAAGTACCCGTGTCGGACACGTATCCCTCGAACATGGGTATGGGATATGTGTCCGACACTTTTAGTTGGACATGTATTTAAAAGGCATATCCAATCATTCAATTACATTATATTATTACTTTAAAATGAGTTAAATGCCTATATTGAACATTATATTAAATAAAAACATTACTTTACTTTAAAAAATAAATAAAATAATTAATTAAATGAATATTTAAACGTGTCCGTGTATCTTTCGGTTTAGAGATTTGACACGTCCAACGCATGGATACATACGTGTATCCAACACCCGTACCTGAGTCCATGTAACATAGCGACTCTCACTCCTAGAGTTTATAATCGGCGACGTCACAGGAATACCTCTCCTACTCTGCTGCCCAGGATGAACCTTTTGTGCCACCTGCCTAGCAATTGAATGGGTAAAGCCTTCCTTGCAGCCTCCACTATCTTCCTCGGTGCCTACAGATCTGGTTGTTCATCCGTCTGAGTCTAATCTCGATGTTCCCATCGCATTTCGCAAAGGTAAAAGGGTTTGTGCTGACGATCCTATCTCTTATTTTGTTTCTTGGATCATCTGTCACCCTCTTTTCGAGCTTTCTCTTTATCTTTGACATCTGTTACTATTCCTAAGTCATACAGGGAGGCTCTTTCCCACCCTGGCTGGCAAAAAGCTTTGGAAGAGGAAATGCATGCCATACAATTGAATCATACTTGGGATCTACTTTCAAAGCCTCTAGGTGCTCATGTCGTTGGTTGTCGTTGGGTTTTCAGAGTGAGAAAGAATCTTGATGGCATTGTTGATCATTTAAAGGCTTGCATTGTTGCTAAGGGTTTCACTCAGACCTATGGTATTGACAATAATAAGACTTTTTCTCCTGTGGCTAAGCTGAACTCTATTCACATAATTATCTCTCTTGCTGCCAATCTTGACTGGCCTCTTTATCAACTCGATGTCAAAAATGCTTTTCTACATGGCAATCTTTCTGAGGTAGTATACATGGCTCAACCTCTTGGGTTTGAGTCCAAGGGAGAGTGCTTTTTTTTTTTTTTTTTTGATAAGCAAAGGGGAGAGTGTGTTTATCATCTCAGGAAATCTATTTATGGACTCAAACAGTCACCCCATGCATGGTTTGATAAATTTAGTAAGGTAGTGGTTGCTCATGGCACTCTTCAAAAGTAGTGAAGTACCCGTGTCCGACACATCCCTTGGACATGGGTATAGGATATGTGTCCGACACTTTTGATTGGACATGTACTTAAAAAGCATATCCAATCATTCAATTACATTATATTATTACTTTAAAATGAGTAAAATGCCTATATTGAACATTATATTAAATAAAAACATTACTTTACTCTAGAAAATAAAATAAAATAATTAATAAAATGAATATTTAGCCGTGTCCATGTGTCCTTCTACTTGGAGATTTGACACGTCCGACTCATGAATACACACCCGTGTCCGACACCCGTACCCGAGTCCATGTAACATAACTTTTAATTGTCAAATAATGTCTAAACCTATCAACACATTAACCAACATGAGAAATGGTTGATCAAGCAACAGGTACCATACAAATTTGCCCCCATATCCTCCATAAAACTCGAATAGATTTCATATATATATATATATATATATAACTACAAATGAAATCAAAGACACTACCTCAATCCCAAAAGCTAAATTTCCATTGCAATCAGATGATCACAATTGAAGCATAGATGACAGAATCATAGAAGTAATACAAGCCAGTCATCTTTGGAGTGCCACTGATTGACACTGTTCTCCAAATCAGCATGAATTTGCAAAATCTTTAGCTCCTATTTAAATTGCATAACAAGCACAATATGTGGATACTTCTATAAGGGAGTCGTACTATAACGATCCACTCCACCACATAGTGTGATATTGTCCACTTTGGGCCCGAGCCCGCACGGTTTTGTTCTTGTGTTTTAATCCCAAAAGGTCTCATACCATTCGGCCATAGCACCACCTACATATATAACACTTTCCCTTTCCACATCCAGGCAATGTGGGATCATGCACCCGTCTACGCGCACCCCACCCACAAGGTCGCCACAATCACCCCCCACCACTAGAGGCCCTACGTTCTCATTGGCTACACTTCCAGCTAAATACCATTTGTAACAATCCACTCTATCACATAGTATGATATTGTCCGTTTAGGGCCCAAGCCCGCACGGTTTTGTTCTTGTGTTTAACACTAAAAGGCCTTGTACCATTTGAAGATACCACCACCTACATATATAGCACTTCTCCTTTCCACACCCAAGCGATGTGGATCGTGAACCCGTAGCCTGTCAGTGCCTCGCACCAGCTCACAAGGTCGCCACATGTACACTAATGTAGATACCCACAGATACACGTCTAATCAAGATATCCATAATCTAATAATCATCATCATCTTGCCTTTATCCCATAGCACATAAATCCCTTTTTTCATTCTTTTTGTTATGTTTAATTTTTTTAAATAATTTATAATTACTTTATCCCATGTGTGACTTTTAGTCAATCTCTTTGTTTTCTTACCTTCCATACAAACAAATCTCCTTTTCTTACCGGTGCATATATGGGGTCTACACTGGATATAGCCATACCACCGAAGTCTACTTTTACTTATTTATTTATTTTTTATCATCATGGCCGTCATTCCTAGTTTCTCCTTCACATGTTGATACTAATCATATCTCGTCTAGTCACTTCTATTATTCATATTACCCACACTTGTATATTAGTTATATCTTTTCTAGTCACTTCTATAGTTCTGTTAATCATCTTACTATCCACATTTCAGCTACATGAATACTTTGTTCATAATCTGAAAATAATATATATATATATATATATATATATTTATTTAATTCGAACATGCATACAATACTTCCCAAATTTTTCAATATACATGTAATGTCTTGAACATTTTTTTTTAATGTAGTATGATTGTTAGGAAAAGCATAAGAAGGGTTCTATAATGAAAATGTGTCGTGTCTAATTCATTACCGAGAAAAAAAACATGACATGTCTAATTAGTTAATGGATATATATATATATATGACAAGTCTAATATGTTCAGGCAACACACTTTGTAAGGAAGTGCTAATCTTGCTCATAATATTTTTATCCTTGTGTTATGTATTATTAGATATATCTCGTCGTATCCTCTCCATATCCACATCATGTTCCTGAGAATTTGTCATAACTATGACAGCCTGTGTTCATATAATGAAATATCTATATCCGTGTCCATATTCATAGATTCACAAAAGCGCAAAGTAGGAACTAAAATAACTGAGTCCAAATAATGACTGATTTAGTCGATTTTGTGCACGAAGAGTTTGTTCGACATTGAGAAAAAATCATTAAAGAAGAAAACTGAATATAAATTGAAACGAAACTTAACAAAAGAGTTATGAACATGATCACAAGCACATAATGAGTCAATCCATTCATTGTTCTCGCTCTCCATGGTTAAAAAGGCACCAGCTTGGCTCATTTGTTTAATAAATGAACTCGAACCAATCTCTTTAATCGAGGCAAGCACTAAATAACTTGATTCATTTGTAGTCCTTCATGAATGTTGTTTTTAGCCCCTCCTCTATCTTAACATCTCTATCTCATAACTACATAATTTTTTTTAATAGAAATTATAGTTGGCATTGTGTATTTTTCCCTCAACCCCAAATTCCAACATTATCATCCCTATTATCTAACACACCGAATTGTTGACATTACTTAGACAAATTAGCAACTTTCAAAAATCAAATACCAAGTAATGGAACCCAAGGCCAGTTTTGCAATCACAAATATAATTTGAGAAGCAATGAATATGAACTAATACAATTTTACTGGAATAAAAAACTACATGTTATGGAAATTAATTCAAAAGAACCTCTAAACCAAACAAGACGCCGGCGTACTTCTCAGGGACATCTTTGTAGAAGTAAACCTCTATTATTTTCTTAAACGCAAGCCATGTCAATAAGCTGTCTGAACCAGCCTGATGGCACTTCCCAACCTGCCGGTCTACATCAAGAGTCCTAGCAATCTTGTCCAGCCCACCAAAGAGGCTCTCACAATACCTCATTAGGTGTTTCACATCATAAAAGCTTGACCCAAAAAACACATTGAGCAGGCTCAGAAACTCCGGTAATTCATCCGGCAAAGACCTCCCAGTCAGTGCCTTCACGAGATACCCGAAATCGTACGCACTGTGAAACGTCACCCAAGTCACCGATTCATTGCACACGAGCCCCGACGACATCATCAATTCGGCAAATTTCAATGCATCGATCCCTAACTCTCGGTTCTTGTCAAAATCGATCCCCTGTTGCCTCAGTAACTCGATCGAGTCAGAATCGTGAAAGTCAGTAGAGACATCGAAGTCTCTGAAGTTGAATTCCCAAATATAACGATAGTCAGTGCCGAGATCGGGGAGATTACCATCTGCGTCGGTCAGAGTGAGACCGACCTGAATTAGATTCAACAAATCAACGTTCGCTTTGAGTATGAAGTAATGGGCGGTAGGGTTCCGGTGCCGGAAGTATTCGATTCCGGAGGAGGGACGGACGACGACACCAGGGAACTCGGTGTCCATGGAGACGAAGGGGTACCGATCGATCATATTTCGGATCAATCCAAACTCGAAATCGAGATTGTTCGACCAAACTGAGCGTACTTCGATCGACCTCGCGATCGATGGTGGTGAGTCCTCTGTAAACATGAAACCAGATCTGGAGAGAGAGAGATAGAAGACGGAGAGATGTGAGAGATCGCCTTTGCCGAATGAAAAAGAATTAGGGTTTCGTTAAATATAGTATAAATCTTAGAGAGGAAGACATGGGGAAAGTATTGCAGGCGGTCGGGTTTTAACTTATAAGCGGCGGGAATCCTGCAAGTGGTGGAGACTGGGCTGGGAGATTTGAGTTTGCCCACGGTTTCTAGTTGAAGGACGGAAATACCCCTATATTTAACTTAATGCTTTGGTGTCATGAGTCCTAATTTCAAGTAATTTTTTTGGCAATATATATATATATATATATAATTTATGAAACTCAAATTCACAGGGTTTTTTTTGGCAAGTTTTTGTACTTATTTCGACTTGTGAGTCATTTTCATAATTTATATGGTAAAGGTTTTGTTTTTCAAAATTGTGAAAGCTTCTACTTCAATATTTTCAATGTATGTATATTGCCAAGGAAGAATTTCTATATTGACAAGGAAGAATTTCTAATCCTTAAATGGATTGGATAAGACAAAAATAATCTTATATAATTTATAATTTCTTGACGTTAAAGTATTAAATTTTCTTAGATGATGAATTGGTAATCTAATTTTTTGAGTTAGGATTATGGGCCACCGTATCCCATTCTTCTTTTTCTGACCCCCCAACACAAATTAGCATACTCTCTAATTTTTGTACCAGCGGCAGCACATTGACTGGCATCCAATGTGGAAACCGTGTGCTAAGCTAAGCTTATTATATAATTTGAATTGATGAATGAATGGGGCTGCATTTTAAGTCTTTGGTTGGTAGTGGCGAAGACGTGAGGAATCAGAATAGATAGATGCAATGCAACATCATCACTCAATATCAGATAAATATGCACGAGCATGAGCTGTTGCTGATTTTATGTTTTTCAGAACCAACCAACATCTGACGCAACGTGCTGGTCCACCACTACTATATATATATTCGTAGTTTCATATTCAGTGGATTCATAACCCCCCTTCAACAACACTATGCATTCATATCCATATCAATCCAGCATGAGCTGTTGTTGATTCTACACGCGCACACACATACGACCTTTAAAAAAATATCACAGATTCAGGTAACTTAAATAAAAATAGGATTGATTGTTAAGATGAGGTGAAACAATTGAACTTTTAACTTACTGCAATGCACCTAAAAACACAATAAAACATTCAGACTGACAAACATTAGTTCAACTTGAAAAAATGGTTCAATGTCTGAGGCTTGTTTAGGGTAAAAAATTCATATTCTCATATCCATGGTAACTGGTGTACAACATCCATCTTGCTCCTATTTTATATTCCGATAACAAATCAAAACCACCATCGGGTTAAGCTATCAAAACAGTTTCATGTAAATATGATCACTCTTTTTGCAACCCCATTGTTCTGTTTCCCTTTTCTTCCTATTGTTTTCTTAGTTTTTCATGTTTCATGCCTAATCCCCCCTTCTTCTTTTTTCCCATCCACTCCTGTGGGTCGTGTTCATCTTTTACAAAAATAGTAAAACGCCATAACTTGCTCTAAAGCATATGGCAATCTCCAACCGAAAGACAGTTTGGAGGCTATGTAAATAATGTCAGGTTAAAAAGGTTAAACACACCAAATACACCACTTTCTGACATTCTCAATTACCTGATTAATAACCTTGTTAAGTTGCCATCACAACCATTTAAAAAACACAAGCAGCACACAGCAATGTGTCAACCTCAATCATCTCGTCTCTCCCCATCGCTCTGATGCATTTTTATTCATAGATCACAATGGCCCCAACTTCTTTCAACTTGGGAAGTAAGAAACTAGCCAAATAAGAGAAACTGGGACCAAAAAACTGAACAAAGCAAGAACTGAAACATTATGTAAAATGTTTATATTCAATATTTGACACACACAAGAAATTCCATTAATCAAACAGCATCCCGGCAACACAGTTCAACAAAATAAGACAGCAGAACAAAGATAGGGCATGAAGAGGAAATAGGAGAAATATTGTTGAGGCATTCCCCTGTACAACTTCAACAGGATTGACCGTTCAATGCTGAATTACAAACTATAAATTGCATATGGAAATATGCAAATTTGGTCCATTCAATCTTATATAATCCATCGACTAGAAATAGGTACCTTCAGGAGGCTGGACCAGCTTGCGATTATGTGGGGCTGCCATCTCCTTTTTCAGCTGTGTCAGTATATCTTCCATGGTGTATTCACGCTGCCAATTTGCTAGAATTCCAAACTTCTTGGGCTCCACCTGAACCAATTGGATGACATGATACCTGTCATTTTTTTCATATAATATAACAATAAAACAACAAAAAAGG